>PVHP010000519.1:0-142816 GCA_004024765.1 Zapus hudsonius
AGCTTACCCAGCATATATAACGATTCCCTTCCCAGTACTCAGCATTTTTAATTCATAAACTGTACAATGTTTTTCCTTGCATTAGAATTACACATGGAAAACCTATGGAGCCCCTGAAGTCTGCAATCAGCTGATGGGGCAGCCATGGCAGTGTCCCTGCTCTGCGAACATGCTGTGTTATATAAACTGTTCTCACTGAGTGAAGAGCATACGGGAACAGGCTGTACTAGTTTAGCAAATTCTTGTGAGTCTTAAATGATTTCAAAATAAAAAAGGTTTTTTTTTTCCTTTTAAATCACAAGACTGAATCAAAGAGACTATCTAGTAAGTACAGTTGTTTTCAACGTTAATTTTAGAAGAGGCCCCTCTCCCTGAGCCTTCTCCCACCCCCATGCTTGGCAGCCCCAGGTACCTCCTTACAACCTTAGGGCTCGGTGAAGTCTCATTTTAAAATGCTATTTCCATCCCATGGCTTCAGGGTTCAGATGGGGAGATCAGGGCCCAAAGAAGCAAAATGTATTGCTCTTCAGTGAAGCAGAAGTACAGACAGCCTAGGGGAGTTGAGTTCCATGGTTTTCTGGAAGTCAACAAGAGTCCCGACAATATAGTAACAGTGATTCCTTCGTCAGATGAGGTGAGATTAGTCACCCTGGATAAGTTAACACACTGCTGCTTTCCACTTCTGGGTGTAAGCAGTGGCGTCACCTTGGTGGCTAAGATGGCATATTGGGTGATCTAGGCTCTCAAGCAGTTTCAGATTCACTACTTGGACATGACCTTGGAAGGCCTGGCACAGGGTTCAGGGAACAGAAGGTAAGAACTGAAGTAGTCCCTCTTGGTTCCCCCACACTGCTCTGACCACCCATGTGGACTGGCATCGCCCAGCTTGCCTGTTTTGACCCAAATCCCTGAAGTATTTTAGGGAAACCTTGTGCTTCATGAAGTTATTTCAAGGTTCATATAAATAACAATCTCTTATGTTTATCCGGCTACTATCAATGTGTAAACCTTTCCATATGCCACCTGAGTTGAGCCTCATTGGAAGCCCCATGGCATGAGCAAACTGGTTTTGTTTCTGCTTGATAAATAAATAGCCTGAATGCTCCAAGATCTCAGAGGTTGTGTCAGGGGTGGGATCAGAAGACAGGTATCACAAGATCCTGGTAGGTCTTCTTTTCACAAGAGACTCTTGTTCTAAACAGGCATCTCGGGTGTTACAAGCATCTGCACACACATGCTGGTCAGTAGGCAGATAATGGTGTTAATATTGCCATCATAATTCTTCAGCAGGATCCGTGACCACACACGTACTTTGGGCATGAAGGACTCTGGGATTTGGTGGCTTTCCAGACTTATCCAGGAAATGGAAGCATTGGCTTCCTCTCTTCCCACACCTCCCAGCAGTTAGAGCCTGAAGATGCCATATGGGTGTTGGATGAGTAAGAGTTAGGTTTTCCTGAAAAGTGGGGCCCGTTCCCTGTGTGCCACATCAGTAGAGATCTGTGTGACAAGCAACTGTCAGGACAGCCACCCAGAGGCTGGTAGCCAGTGCATCATCCTCCACAAGACTAGGAATGAGCTGCCATTTGCTAGTCACTGCAGGTTGTTGATGTCTCCTGTCTGCAGGGAGCCTGGTTGCTTCTTTTCCCCGAAGCATCTTCTTTGCCCTCCACATTGTAGAACACAACCTTTGCTGTCAGCATGAGTACAGTCAATCAGTGCTGACACTAGGCTGTTCCTTCAGCATTTGGCCTCACGTCTTGGATATTGGAGACATGGGTGGACTGCTCTCATGTTGGATGTCTGAGGCCCCACTTCACTCCACCCTCATGGTCACCACCTGCTAGGATTAATAATCCCTCAAGGAGGGTGTTATATGTTATACCCTGAGAGAGGCATTTGAAAGGCCAACTAGGACCTGCTAAAAGAACATCACGAGTCATCTACACATGTATTCAGCTTCTACCTGTCCGGCCCCTGGTACATGTCTGTCACATGACCTTCTAAAGAAGTGTCTGCCCACCTTGGAGTTGCCTGCAAGGCCTGTTAAAACACAGACTGAGGTTGGAGAGATGGCTCAGCAGCAACCATGCAAACAGTTGGGCATGTGACCCCAGCCGTGTGAGGCGCAGAGATCAGAGAACTGCCGGGCCTCTAGAAAAAGGGCAACCTCTGGAATCAATGAGGATTCCCTCTCAAGGACACATGGGTGGGCAACGGAGAAGCAATGTTCTCCTCTGGCCTCCGCATGCATGCACATGGGACACATACATCTACACACACATACCACCACACAGACTACACCTCACCAACTACGTGTACACACGTGCAAGAAAAATGCACAAACTGGCACGGGGCATGATGACATACACCTGTAATTTCAGGACTCGGGGTACTGAAGCAAGAAGGGCTTGAGTTCGAGGCCAGCCTGGGCCACATAGGGAGACCTTATGTCCAAAGGGAGGAAGGGAGGACCCTCCCCAGAGTTTCTGATTAGATTGGTCTCAGAGAAACTAGATGTCTGTATTTCTAACAAGCTCCAGCTGATAAGATGTAGTACAACTACTGTCCTAAAGCTGGGCTGGGCAGATTTCGTATGAAGGCCAGGTAGGATATATTTTAGGCTATGTGGCCCATATCTGTACTTGGTTCTGCCACTGTTGCCATAGAAACCATGCCCTTAAATGAGCATGGTCCTGTTCCAATAAAGCTTTATTTATAAAATAGGTGGTAGGGCTGAGGAGATAGCTCACCAGTTAAAGGTGTTTGTTTGCTAAGCCTAGATTCAATTCCCCAAGTACCCACATAATCCAGTGGCACATGTGCTTGAGGATTGAGCTTGGATCCTCAGCACCCATGCAAATGCCAGATTGACATGGTGGCCCATGGATAATCCCAGTGCCCAGGACGAGCTGATAGCTCAGCTAGCCCAATCAGCAAGCTCGGTGTTGACGTGAGAGACCATAGGTCAGTAAATAAAGCAGATAAAGATTGAGGAAGACACCTAGTGTTAACCTCTGCCCTCCATGTGCATGTACCTGCATATGTTTGAACCCACACACATATACATACCAAAAAAAATCAAACAAAAAACACATGGATGTCTAGCTGAACCTTTGCATCTTGTGTGGTCTGCTCCAGAAGGTAATAAATTTGCAGTGGAGCTGCAGGGAGGCTCACTTCTGCACATTCCTGTAACAGGGTGAGCTGGGGGTTAGAATTTAGATAATGCCCAGCAAAAATTCCAATGCACCCCAAAATTTAAGGAGTACCCAAATTCTTGTCTATAAAATTAAAGAATTAAAATCATATACAACAAGATATTAAGGTATAGTGGGAGACTTTATTATTTAAGGGAACATGAGGAGTTAGAGTTCTCCAGCCACCAGTGTGGGGAGAAAACGTGGAGAGTTTAACAGCATTTATGCTGTTCAGCTAAACAAGCAGCAGAAATAAAGATAACAGAGGGCTCCCATCATGAGGAAAAAGGTTCATGCGGGAAAAATCTGGAGCCTTCCCCCACCCCAGCCATTAGGCTGGGGTGGGGGAAGGCCTTACCTTTCTAAGGCCTGGAGATTCAGAAGTCCTTCAGCTAGCCTGCCATGTGAGCAAGAGAGGACAGATTAACTGTTCGGTCAGTTCCTGCCTTAGGTGGGCAGGGAGACAGGTGGTTGGGTCATACCTGACCCATCAGTCTTAGTGCCTAGGTTTGGGCTCTGGCTAGAGACACCTCCCTCGCAAGGGGAGGAGTCTATGGAGCTGCCTGACCCATCACATTCCCACCTCACAGAACCCACCCATGTAAATGCACAGAATGCTTTTGAGATAAAGCAGAAGCTGGAGGTCCTGGCAGTTTGGGGTGTGTCTGGTTTCATAGCCTGTTGTGCTTCTGGGATACTTACAAAAGAGACTTCGGGAAGGATCCAGATCCTGGGTCATTCAGTTCAGCTTCGCAAATGTACCAGATTTCATGTCTGATCTGTGCACAGCCTTGCTAGGTGCTGGGAAGACAGAACGTAAGAATTGAAAACACTGAGTGAGCCTAGACGTTGATGATGATAGACCTGAAGTGTTAGCTTTCATGGGAATCTTTCAATTGACATGTGCAAATTGCAACCAGTAAAGGGTGAAAACCTGAGTGTTTGTTACATCAACATATAAAGTGGCCTGCACGTGGTAGAGTCAGTCCACATTCTGTCATAGACATGGAAAAAAGTAGCCCCACCCATACTGAAGAGCTATTAGAAGTTAATGGGGACTAAGGGAGAGCAAGTTATTCTCTTCATAAGACAGCCTCTGGTTAATGGTAGGAGAGGCTCAGCAAGACTGGAATGGGGCTACAAAAGGGTAAAGGGGGAATATATAATCACAATGCATATATATATATATATATGAAATGCATATATGTGTACATATATGTGTGTGTGAAATTGTCAAAGAACAAATTTTTAATGCTATAACTAAAGAATATGTGGAAGAACTAGGAAGTGAACTATGTATGCAATACAAACTTTCTTGGCCTTTTATCATGACATGTTGATTTTTGACAATATAACTAGTGACTAAGGAAAAACATGTGGGCTGGGGAGATGGCTCATCAGTTAAAGACACTTGCTTGCAAAGCCTGTCAGTCCAGGTTCAATTCCCCAGTACTCACATAAAGCAGATGTACAAAGTGGTGCATGCATCTGGAGTTTGTTTGCAGTAGCAGAAGGCCCTGACACTCCCATTCCCATTCTCTCCCTCTCTCTCTCTCTATTCCTCTCTCTCCTCCCAAATAAATAAATGAAAGTCTTTTTGAAAAAAAAAAACACTTAATGTGGCCACAAGTTATGCCCTCCCCACATCATGTGACTCCAAAGAACAATAGGACATAGTCTGGTGGTGTGGAACAATGGAGTGTGAGCTTGACTTCATCAAAGATAGAGCCCTTTCATACCCAGAATAAGCACTGTGTTCTTCTTCCCCTAGGACCCCAGGAGCAAGCACAAGTTCAAGATCCACACTTATGGAAGTCCCACCTTCTGCGATCACTGTGGGTCACTGCTGTATGGGCTCATCCACCAAGGGATGAAATGTGACAGTAAGTTAGTTTTCTCTTCTACTAGGTGGTCAGACTCTGAAGCTCATCCCCAAGTTTGCACAGCCAGAAAAGTTTGGTTATTTCTCAACAGCAGCATACCAGCAGAGAAAATTGGTTCCGATAGAGATCGGGCTAAGAAGTGTAGAAGCTTTTTCCTGTCTAGTTTAAGCTACTTACAGGCTGAAGAGATGGCTCAGCAGTTAAATGTAATACCTGTGCAAGCATGAGGACATTGTGGGGGCTGGGGGGTAGAAATCAACCAAGTTCAAGTCTCCAGAACCCTCATAAATAGCCCGGTGTGGCCACACGCACCTGTAACCCCAGTCTTCAAAGAGGAGCAGAGAGCAGGGAATCTCCTGGGATCATGAAAAACAGCAAGTTCCTGTGTTGGTAAGAGACTCCAGCTCACATCAAAATGGGCAGGAAAGCAATAGAGCTAGATACCCAACGGTGTGCTCCAGTCTCTGCAGGTGAGCACATGGGACCATTCAAGGGTACATACACGTGAATGCACTACACACGTGCCACACATACACACAAGCAAAAATATTTTTAAATTAAAAAGCTACTTGTCTAACTATGAGCCAGTCACTGGGGCTTATAAATGAAGCTAGTGGGTGCTGTCACCAAGTGTGTGCGTGCATGCGTGCGTGCGTGAGGCAGAAATCTTCAAACCTTGTAAAACTCAGCTGGTCAAATCCCAAAGAAAACTCCCCACCTCCAGGTTCCACGTTTGGTTGACTTCAAAATAAGCTAGGCAACCATAGTCATTATCTGCCTATGTCTCTAATTAGTGGGTGGACTGTGGAAAATTCCAGTAGGCTCTCCTTAAAACCAAAGCTTAAGTGAGCATGCAAACCAGGATAGCATCTTCCTCAAGTTCACTCACCCTGTCTTCATGAACAGATCAGGTTCATAGCAGTGCAGTGCTAGGAGAAATCACAGCAGCTCACTAAAAAGGATGTGTTGTATACATCTCCATCAGTTACCAAAGGAAGGGAAAACAGCTATGGAACTCTTTGCTAATTCTTAAATTATGAGTTGTCCCAGGCTAATCACTTAAAGAAAAAAAAATTATGTTTGGAGTCCATGAAAAGGCAACGTCTAAGCCCTGTTTTTCTAACCGACTGGCAAAGGTTGTGGAAATTTCAGTGTGTTCTCTCATTCATTAGTGATTACTGTAATGACCCAAATCTTTATCTTTGTATCCTGCACAAAGCAGACAGTATATATGAGTTAGACTATATATGCATATCAGAGAGTCCATTGGGAGTTTCTCTGAACACAGGGATAGTTCTCCTTATATAGCTAAACAGTTGAACCCTCTTATCTCCCAGGCCAGGGGCCTCTGTGCTTCAAGAAATCCTTGGATTACAAATACATGGTTTTCAGATGTTCTGGAAATGCTGATTCGAAGTTCATTTATATTTTTAACTATTTTAAAAATTAGAACAAGCCGGGTAAGGTGGTGCACTCCTTTAATCCCAGCACTCAGGAGGCAGAGACAGGAGGATCACCATGAGTTTGAGGCCACCCTAAGACTACATAGTGAATTCCAGGTCAGCCTGGACTAGAGCAAAACTTGGAACAATAATGAGCAACCACACATGCTGCATATATGCCAACCTTGGCAAAGTTAAAGACACTGGGAAGCTTCTATTTTCCCAGCCTCCCTCATGAGGCAGAACTTGCCATCAAGTTTCTCCTGTCATATCCCCTCCACTGCGGACTCTGCTGGGTGGGGAGGCACGCTCTTCCACACTGTTCCCACTTGTATGTTCTCATCACATGAACCAGAGACTATAGATGCTGTACAATTTGAGCAAAATACAGAATGAAGTGAAATGCTTCCATTTTTTCTAGTCCATTTTCTATTGCTGAAACAAAATACCTAAAACTGGGTCCTTTCTTAAGAGGAGAGATGTGTTTATTTTGGAAGTAAGGACGTCTGAGAGCATGACACCCGTACGTGGTGTGATCCTTCTTGCTACATCAGAATAGGACAGACAGCCTCCTGGGGAAAGACAGACCAAGTTTGCTAGCTGAGATCTCTCTTCTCTTTATAAAACCCTAATGCCATCATGTGAGTTTCTCAGAATCGACTGAACTCTCATATGATCCTACTTAATTCACAAAGGCCCAGCTTCCAAATGTCACCATCACAAATTTAGGGATGAGGTTTCCAATATATGAGCTTTTATGGATATGCATATATGTGGTGTATGCATGTGGTATGTATATGTGTGTGTATGCCTTTTATATGCACATGGGCTCATGAGCACATGTGTATGCATGCATCCGGAGGGCAGAAGTCAACATTGGTGTCTTCTTCAGTCACTCCACTTTTTTTGAGACAGGGCCTTACATTAAATGTAGAGTTCACAGATTTAGCTAGACTAGCTAGCCAACCAGCCCTAAGGGTCCCCCTGTCTGCCTCCCAGGAGCTGGGACTATAGGTGTGTGCCACAACTGGCTTTTACATGGGTGCTGGTGTCTTCATCTCTCCAGCCCTCCCACATGTACTTTTGAGGGGCACATTTTTACCATAGCAAACATGAACTAGCATCCCTAACTGCTGATTTTAGGGATTTGTTCCAATCAGAGGGCTTCATATGAATGAACCTGTGAATATCTTTATAACAAATAAAAGGTATAAATTTGAATTTAATATCTTAACTCTTTGCTAATAACACTCATCTGACTTATATATGAGAATTCTACTTGAGATTTGTTTGAGAAAAATAGACTCCACTACAAATCTTTAGAAAGCCATTTACCTCACCACTGCATTTTTTTTTTTTTTTTTTTTGGTTTGAACTTTTTTTTTCCCCTGGAGTTTGGGTGCCTTCCTGGAATTCTCATTCCTCGAGAATAAGCAGATGAGCACCAAGACCCCAGTTTCTACCGTAACTTCTTTGCTTTTTAATTTTTATTTATTTAGTTGTGCATGTTTATGTGTGGAGTGTGCATATTTCAGAATTTCTTGCCACTGCAAATGAAAACCAGACCCGTCTACCACTCACGCATGGGTCCTAGGTAAAAGGAACCCAAGCCAACAGACTTAGCAAACAAGCACCTTTAACTAACTGCTTGAGCCATCGCCCCAACCCCCTACCTTCCTTCTGAAGAGACACAGCCTTCCCTATACTGACCCTTGCATGTTCTATGCCTGTAGTTTATGTATAGTTCCAGTGGATGGGGAAAAAATTAGCAGTCACTCATGACAGCCAAGCTCTTAGTTTGTAAAGTACGAAGAGGATCAGAGGGAGCAGACACACTTCCCAAGGTAGAAAAGCCAGATACAGCCACTCCCTTCATTGGTCCATATGTGTTCCAGAGGCTCTGGCATTATTTTCCTTCAATTGCTTCTTGTGCACAGGTACCTGAAGGTATGGCTTAGTTTCCCCAATTTACTGGCTAAACCAAGGTACAGATTATGATCTGGTAGCTTTGTAAAGACCTCACTAAATCCACATTTTCAAATGATTCTTTCCTGTGTCCATTATCCTGTTTTCAGTGTTTAATCACAGTAAATGCACATTACTTATGACTCTTTTGCAATGTCCAGATTAAACACTGGAAATGAAAGTAATAGGAAAGCTCACCTTGTTAGCATCCCAGGGAAGGTTTTCGGGAATCCTAGCAGCCATCCCCCTTCAGGAAGCTGCAGGTCCCTGGGGGATGGAGTTGGAACACCCACACAGTCTCATGATTGTAGTCAGCCCTCAGGATCCTTTTCAGGGTTCCTTCAGTTCATTGCAATAAGACTGATCTTTTTTTATCCTTCCCTGTCTCGCCTACATAATGTCAGCAGTAAGGAATGGCTTATGCCAGGCGTGTATTTGTTTTACTAGGGATAATATTTAAATATTTGAAGACAGGTTTAAAATATCAAACACAAGTCCTTAAAAAATGGCAACATACTTACACCTTCATGAAAATATCGAGTTAGCTGAAGAAAAAAAATTTTATGAATTTCCTCTACTCAAACCACAGACTGTTGCTGTCTCATTGGTGAGCTCACAAAACAGAAGGAATTTTTTTTTGCAAAAGTATCCTCTGTCTAAAATTTGCATGTGACATGTCTATGTGTACATAAACTATTCACTAGCCTGAGCTCTGTACACATTTACCTGTGCGCATTTGGTTGAATATTTGAAGCAGTCACAGAACAAGCTGGGGTATTTTGGTTTGAGTAAAGACTGAACAAATCTGGAGTATTTTAAGGATATTGTCAGTCACACAAAGCCTATGCAGGAAGGGACATCTGCTAACAGTTCTTGATGTCACTAAAAACATTCTAGCAAAGTATCAAGTTAGGGGATAACTCACTCCCACGTCAGCTCATCTACCAAAACACAGAGGAAGTGACGGGAGCCCATATGGCCAGCCTTACCCTTTGCTTTTCTTGATTGACAGCCTGCGACATGAACGTGCACAAGCAGTGTGTCATCAACGTCCCCAGTCTCTGTGGAATGGATCACACGGAGAAGAGGGGTCGGATTTATCTGAAGGCTGAGGTCACTGATGAAAAACTCCATGTTACGGGTAAGGTGTCCTTGTCCAGAGGAAGTATTTTTTTTTTACAGGTGAAAGTCAAGGTGATATCAAGGCATAGTGGGGCTGGGTTAGATGACCCAGTGCCTCTCAAGGCATTTGCCATGCTAGAGCCATTACTGTCTACCAGTTTACACCTCATCTCTAGGAGACTGCCCTGTGTATCAGAATTTCCAAACACTCAATGTAAAGTCATGCAAACTCACCACCACTGTGTGGACCTGGATACTCTGACAGCCTGGTCACTGCCTCTCCCTCTAGTGACTGGTACAGGGAAACCAATTAATCACAATGAGGGAAGCAGATGGGGGGCGGATGTGGATATTGAGTGGCCTTGGGCTGATGAACTGATACATCCACCTCAAGGGCAGTGACAGCCATGGAGTGTATGCATACACTTCTGTGGTAGCTGCAGTGCCAGGAACTTCACATAGAATCGTCAGTCATTGTAATACCTAGTCTGGTTTTCCTGAAAACACACAGAGAGCTATCATCTGATCGCTCACAGCATTGAAGAATTAGTGAGAAGCCAGGACTGGAACATTTGAATTCAGTCCCTCTGCCTCTAATCATTATGCTACATGCATCTCCAATAAATGGTCCAGCCATGGCTTTGAATTCTCTACCCATGGACCACAATACTGTGTCTTGGTGGGCCCTGCCATAGTCTGGATTTTTCTCTGGTCCCTGCTAAATCTACTCTTAAGCATACTAACACACTCAAGAAAATTATCCTGGTGTCTTGTTGGCCCAGGACCTATTCTGTGTCTTCAACATGACTCTGCTTCTCTGTATCATGATCCATTCCATGTTGATTTATGATGAGTTTTGTTATTGTTGTTGTTATTAGTTATTTTATTTTGTACTGAGTGCTTAGGACTATATGCATAGCCTTGTACTTACTAAGCAAGCAAGCTACTGAACTATATTCCAACCCTGTGTGTTGATTTATGATTTAACAACACTCAGACAGCAGTCTGTGTCCCATGTCCTTGGGGCTCCCTCATGGATCACTGGTAGCCTCTTTCTTTGACAAATTCATTCATAATCATTTATCAAGAAGGGTAGTAGATGTCCATTTGTATTAGGGATAAACTACCGTGATTTTTGAAAAGACTGATTTTAATGATATTTTTTATAACTAACAGAAGATGTACTAGAAGAGTCTGTTTAAGTGGAAAAGCATAGGATATGGAAAATTTCAGAGAAATCTTACTTTGGGAAACACCCTGATGTTTCTTGTTCTTTCTGCCTGGTCCTGTCTCTCAAGTCAAAATGGAGGAGAACAAACAACAGGTTCTGAGGTGTTGCTAGGAAAGGGGCAGCTCAGCTGGCCTCTGGATGCCCTTCCTGAAGCACAATGGCCACAGCTAGCTGGCAGTCCCTGTCAGACATACATCCCTTTCTGATTTTTTTTTCTTTTAGAGAAGTACCCAAATTTCTTCAAACCATCTTTGTCACACCCTGGCACTCGAAGGTCTCACCTACATATCCCTGCCTGAGATAGGTGGATGCTATATCAGAGCTGTTCTGCTGTTCTCTCTGCTGACAGCTCTCTGACCCATGCTCTCTGCCCAGAGGAACTAGGCTTCTTTGGAGGGGGTCTGAGCTTGACCTTGAGAATGTTTGCAATATCACAACTGTGTTACTATTGCCAAAGCCATCTATGGGGCCGGGAACATGCACCTAGGAGAAAATGAGTCCAAAGCACAGTCTCCAAAGGTAGGAAAGGATAGAGGGGCACTGAGTAGAAGGCCTGGTGGCTCATGAGCGCTGGGCTTCTCGTTGCCTTGTCCTCTCTCCAGAGACATCACAGCTGAACAGTCAGCTTAACTACAGGGCTTAGAAGTGGGCTTGATGTAAGACAAGAATGCCTGAGCAGAGGATTTAAGTGGCTGGCTGTTCATCATGTATGCAAAACATACTGCCTGCTGGTCTTGTCCTGTGCCTTCTTCTGAAATGAAAGCAGCAACTCCATAGTGTCTGTTACCTGGAAACACCCTGTCTCTTCAGTGACCCTCGAGAGCTTGAAGATATAAAGTGCACAGAAGGGCTCAGGTGCCTGATCAGGGAAGCACAATAGTGGAGGAGAAAGGTCAGGTGACAGAAGGGCTCACATCATGCTATTTGCTTCACCACTGCCACATTTTGAACTTGACTTACAGTGGTAGGATCATCATCACATCTGTCACTAAGGGATCACATCTGTCACTAAGTTGGATGTGGACTTTTCACCCATGAAACAAACCAATACAATTCAGTGTAGCTATGTAGGCCAGGTCTCTTGAGAGTTAATTTTTTTGTGTATAGATATATTTCTAGTCTAGAAATGTGAATTCAGCAGGAGGTTAATAATGGTACTGTCTAATCCATTTGGGCTGTTATAACAAAATGCTTTAGACCAGTTGATTTGTAAATACTAGCATTTATTTCTTAGCATTCTGGAGACCGAAAAGTTCAAGGTAAAGGCATCCATAAATTCCATGTTTGGTGAGAGCTAGCTTCTGTTTCATGAGTTGCCATGTGGCCAGGGAGGGGTAGGGGAATTGGGAATTGTGCCCTCACAGGGTGGAAAGGCAAACCAGCTCCCTTTAATCTCTTTTATAAAGGCATGAATCCCATTCTTGAGGGTGGAGCCCTTGTGATAGTAATCTTCAAAAAGATTGTTACTAGGACAAAACACCCAACCAGAATCAGCTTGCAGAGGAAAGGGTTTGTTGTAGTCAGCCTCATGCCACTTGGATGAACCTCCAAACCAGGTATAGTTTATGGGAAGAAGGGATTTGTTGAAGTTACAGAACTCCAGGGGAAGTTTCATAATGACAAAAAGGCTGGGCCCCTTTCACAGGTCCAAGGAGAGAGAGGAGAGAGGAGAGAGAGAGAGAGAGAGAGAGAGAGAGAGAGAGAGAGAGGAGAGAGAGAGAGAGAGACCATTACCAACACCACACACACCAGCAAACACACATGGGGGAAGAGAGAGATTTCCTTCCCCTTTATATAGCCTTAGGGTGGGGTCTTGCAACATTTTCCCAGACTTGTTGACTTCCTGAGTCTCTGGAATTTCCTTCCTGCACTGGCCTTCCAGGAAAGGATGTTTGTTTCTAGCTAACATGACTTCTTGAATTCCCTGAGCATCTCTCTTTAATTCAGAGGCAATCTACTATACAATACTCAATATTACTATGGATTGCTCACAGATCAAATTGACAACAAAGCAACCATCATGGGGTTTGTTTCAGCTTAAAATTGCACAGGAAAGTTTTATTAATGTGAAGAAGACATGGCTAGAGCAGTCAGATGTCACATTTCCACACATCAGCAGAGATGAAGTAGATAGAGTAAGCTCACTAGCACCGGCAAGCAGAGCTGGTCTGTCAAATCCCAAGGAGCACCCCAAGCGGTACACCTCTTCTAGCAAGGCTCCACCTCCCAGAGGCTCCACCGGCTGGGAAGTGAGCATGAAGCTTAATCACAGACACAAGAAGCTAGGGAGGACATTTCACATTCGCACTACCATACCTCCCTCTTGGCACCATCACATGGAGGATTAAGTTTGGAGGCTGGCATCAAAAGTCAAACCACAGCAAATAATAACTGCAACCGCAGAAGTTAACACTGAGTAATTTCCACAAAAGGGCCATTTTTTTCTGTTGTTGTTTTCAGACTAGGTCTTATATAGTCCATTTGACCTCTAATGTACTGTGTAACCAGGACTGACTTTGAACTTGTGATTCTCCTGCCTTAGCTTCCTGAGTAGTAAGAATACAGGTATGTACCACCATGCCCAGTGAAAAAGCCACTTTCTAAGCACTTTCCATGTCTGACTTTTTTTTTTTTGCTTTATGATCCTCACTTTATAGATGAAGAAATTGAGGCACAAGGAAATAATATAATTTGCTAACAACAGGAAATTTAATTGTTAAATATTCAATTATTTAAAAAATATTTTTTCACTTTTTATATTTTCATTCATGTATATAGTGTTTGATCTCTTCTCCCCTCCCCCAGTTGCCCTTCCCCTTAACACCGTTCTTCCCCATCTTACTTTCATGAATTTTTTTAACCCACTGAGTTAAATTAGAGTTGCTTGCATCATGGGTGGAAACTCTTTACCATAGAATGGGCAGTTTACCAGTGGCTTCACCATTGATGAACCTGACTCCCCTCTCTCACCAACCACTTGCTGCCATTAGGTACCTGGAAGGTCTGTGGTCTCATGTATCCTTACTCTACCATCAGTTATATATTAATAATAACAATAAGGATGAGAAACTGTTTTTAATCCAGTTATTAGACTGTAGCTGTAGCTCATTTGGTTGAATGCTTGTAGAGCATTCATAAGACTCTAGCACAGCAAATACAAAATAAAATAATAAAATAAAATGCAGCTATTTATGTGAAGGAAGTCCAGTCCTAAGTACTCAAAGGAAATGGCTAATTTGTAGCAGTGTCTTGGAAATTTGTTTCATTCTTTTGGCAAAGTTAGTCACCAAACCCAGGGCCTTGCACGTGCTAGGCCATGACTCTACCGCAGAGGCATATCCCCAGCTCTTGCTTTGTGAGACAGTCCCACTATGTAACATCAACTCGTCATCATTAACCTCTGCATCCTAAGTTCTGAGATTGCAGGTATAGGTCATGACACCCAGCTAGGAGTTATTCGAAAGTTATTCAGAGAAGACATCAGACGTGAGATTTTTCCCTGTATAAAATGACAAGTCTGCTCTCACGGTGACAGGTGTGTTCCACCCTACCATGGTCATTCTCCTCCCACCAAAGTTCAGGCAGGAGTTTGGAGAAATGCTGTTGAAGACAGGAGCCGGCACTCACTGAGTGCTGCTGTGGACTTACATCCATAGAACCTGGGCTTACTTTGTGCTTGTGATCTATTCCTACAGCCCCACGAAGGAAATTTTATTTTTATTCTAACTTTTGAGATAAACAATGGAACTGAGAGAGGAGACAGAAATTGTCCCAAATCGTAGGGTAGAAAGAGATGGGGCTGGCTGGAACCCAGCCCTGCCTTTCACTGCCTAGGCTCTGAGCCTCCCAAGTTTCTCTCATTGAGTACAGTCTCTTTGGGAACAAATAATAGACCCACAAATATTTGCCAAACCTGCTTCCAGCACTCCAGGAGGTTCTTTGAGGTTATGGAAAGTGCAAACACGGGACTTCAAACCAGGGGAGAAAAGGATAGCGCATGAAAGAATTAAAGAGCAATTCAAGTCCAGGTGTAATTAAGTACCTAATTATCTGATCCCTAAATAGCACACCATTGGTGGGGCTCAGGGTGGGGAGGGGCTAGGAAGGGAAAAACCCCATAGAGAAGGAGAGTGGGGGGCTGTGGGCTTTGGAGAGGTAGAGGAAAGAGAGCTCTCCTTGAGGGCTTAAATAGGATGTGGGAATTAGCCCAGCCTTAATGAAAATGCAAATATAAACAATAAGCCATAATGAGCAAAGCTTGTGGTCCAAATGCAAGTGATTTCTTGGAAAACACATTTAAACCTAAACCCTGAGCAGCTGTGTTAATTGCTAGATTAGCTCAGTCCCCATTTTACCTACATAGAGCAGCTCTAGTTGAAAATCATTTCCAAAGTTGCGTAGAAACTCCCAGTGGGTGTTCTGCTTTGGGATGAAAATCACCCTTTAAAAATCAGAGGTGAGGTTTCCTTTCTCTTTCTGTCTACATTGTTGCAGCGTTTATGGGAGAGGCCTCTGTAACCTTCATGGGATATTTTTAATTTTTTTGTCTGGGGACAGTGGTGCTGATGTTATCAGAATAGAAAAAAAAGATGTCATTTTTTTCCCCTTCCAATAGGCAATTTTTATAGATTTTCTACATTTTGATGCACCTTTTTATTTGGTGTGGAAGTTTTTTTTTAATATTTTATTTATTCATTTTCAATTGGGGAGAGAGAGAGAGAGAGAGAGAGAGAGTACACCAGGGCCACCACCTTGTGGGTGTGGCTTATGTGGGACCTGAGGAATTGAACCCAGGGCCTTAGGCACTAGAGGCAAGTGCCTTAACCGCTGAGCCATCTCCAGCCCTGGTGTGGAATAGTTTTTAAAAAATCCTCATGAGAACCAAGGTTCAATTTGATGTTGTAAGTAAATGGGGGAAAAATGGCCATGGGTTTTCTAGATGTTTTCAGAAACACGTTCCTCCCACAGTTGTATTCTGAAGAAGAGTCTAATTTCCTCTGATTCTTTGGGTTGTTGAGGTAGCATTGAGATTGGAGTTCTAACCCAAGATTCCATGGGGCACAGAAGGACTCTTTCCCTATCTGTGACCCCTTACAGCGATGGGCCCCTCCTTGTGACCTCCATGTAAGGCCGTGTGGAGTTCAGTGTCAGGCTCGCCCTTCCCTGGGACTGAGACTGGCCACCATATTGTTCTGACTAAAACAGCATTTGGGGGCTGGAGAGACAGCTCAGGTGGTTCAGGGAGAGCTCTTGTCTCAAAATCTAAAGTGGAGCTGGGCATGGTGGCTCATGCCCATAATCCTAGGCTGAGGTATGAGGATTACCAGGAATTTGACATCAGCCTGAGGCTACAGAGTTAAATTACAGTGGTACATGTATCTGGAGTTTGCAGTGGTGAGAAGCCCTGAAGAGCGCCCATTCTCTCTCTCTTTCTCTCTCTCTCTCTCTCTCTCTCTCTCTCTCTCTCTCTCTCTGTCTCTCTCTCTCTGTCTCTCTCTCTCATAAAGAAATAAATATTAAAAAAAAACGCATCTCCTCTGTGTGTTATTCACTCCTCATCATAGCGTATTTATTTGCTATGCCTCAGTTCTGTAGACCAGTCGTTGGTTCTCTCATTTATCCATTCCTTGTGCATTTATTGAGCAAGTGTTCATCGCCCTTAGCATCTGTGTGTAACATGTCCTATGGAGACAAAAACAAATGTCTCCTCACCCCAGATTGGGACCAACAACAGAGCAAAGGAACAATTCCCTCCAAGTCCAGCTCGGTAAGGCAACGAGTTTATTGGGCTTACAGGAAGTAGGTGAGGGATTACTTAAGGAGCACAGGCAACTCCAAACAAGGGCATCACATTAAACTCCCATCCCTACATAAGTATAAGACACTTCAATGCTGCACAGACAGTCTCCCTGCTTTGGTTAACCTTCCTGCTGTAATGTCAGGACCTCCAGAGACCATGTACAGTTGGGTGGATGGGAATGGGAAGGGGGGATGCAGGTGCATGGGAGTGTCTATAACCTCAGATAAGGATCCTATGACATTCCCTCCCGAAGAGAATGTTGACAGGCCAGATCTTCTTGGAATCTCTAGCAGTTACCTTCTTGCTCACCCAGCCAGAAGCAGTTGATGGAAGGAAAGAGTTTATTTCACCTGAAAGTTTCAGGGGGATGTTTCGTCATGATGGGGAAAGCATATTACAAACAGGAAGCTGGCTCACAGTGTCACACCTCAGCTGGGAGGAAGCAGCAAGAGTTAGCCAGCTCTGAATATCCAGTGGGCTGGACTAATGAACCTCAAGGTCCACTCCCCCTACCCTCAGCAACACACCACCTCCTCCAGGAAAATTTCGTGTCCCAAAGTCTCACAACTTTCCCAGATCGCTCTCACTAGCTGAGCACCAAGTATTCAAAACACATGAGCCTGTGAGTGATATGTTATTCAACCCCACCACCACCATCACAGTCTATTGCAGATCATCAGAACCGCTATGGTTTCAAGATGGTAACGGCCATGTCCTATGTGGAGGACCACATTCCATCATGGCATCTCAGTGGCGGTGCTGACATGATGAATACAGACCTCATCATGGACAGACATGGAAAGAAGTGAGCAGGCACATGCTAGGTCCCTGAGGTGTTCTGGGAGCCTGCAGAAAGGTGCCCTGATTACTGAAGATGTGGAGCCAGGAATTTAAGGCTGGCATCCAAGCATAGACACAGAGTGTGTGCAGAAAGCATACCACGATCCAGTGTTTTGGGAACTCGGGGAAGTGGAGCACTGGAGGAAAGTGTGCCATTGTCACAGGATGCAAGTGGCTCAGCTCCTGGGAGCCACACAGTGGAGTGTCAGTTCTTACTAACAGAGGGAGACTTTATTTGCAGGCTGTCTTCTGGCCTGAGTTCCAGGCTTCATCCAAGGTTTATCATGACCATTGGCTTCCTATCCTGTATCCTCAGATACAACCCACCTCTCCCGGTACGTCTACTCTTAAATTAGGTCACCTGGTTAAAGTGTCAACCACAGACCCCTTGTCATGGTTTGATCCAGGTGTCCCCCACAAACAAATGTGTTCTCAGTGATGGATCCTCAGCTGATGGCAGTTCAGGAATTAGAAACTCGTTAGATCTGTGTTGTTGGGGGCGGGCTTATGGGGGTTATAAGCCAGCTTCCCCTTGCCAGTATTTAGCACACCTTCCTGCTGCTGTTTCCAGTGTTGTGGCGAAGGGGATGCCCACCCCTCTGCTCATGCCATCGTTTTCCCTGCCAGGATGGAGTCTCCCCTTGAGTCCGTAAGCCTAATAAACCTATTCCTCCAAAAGCCGCTTTTGTTTGGGTTCTTTCTGGGCAGCAACTAGAAGGCTGACTGCAATACCTCTCCACTGCAAAGGTATCATTTTATTTGTACTCGGCAAGGTTTAGGTGTTGAACTTGGAGTTCAGTAACCTTCTACCCAGTGGAATCAACTTTCACTGAAGAGCCTTAACCCATGCCGTGCCATGAAATTACTGATATCATGGTCTCTGATTCTTTAATTGCATCTATCCTCATCAACTGCTATCTTTCTGAGGGAAACACTTCCCTTTTCTTCCTCCTGCATTTTGTTAAGGGGTCAATTTGGGCTTACAAATTATATAATTTTTACTGTCTTATGGTTTTATGCTCAAATTTTTCCAAATATGGGCAGCGGGAACCCCTTCCAACTGGTTTTTGTATCCCTTTGACATAAGCCACTCTAGTTTATTTTGTTTCTCTCTCGCTTCCTTGAACACTTCCTTTCTGGAACAAAGGTGCTCACTAGGTTCTTCAGGGAACCTTGTTGTTGTTCTGTTTTGTTGTTTGAAACAGGCCATAATACTTCAAACCCAGGATTTGGGTACTCAGTACTCCTGGGGTGCACTGAACTTTTTCAGTAGACAGAGAAAGGTTTTTAAATGACTCTGTCTTTCTGATTCTGAGCTCAGTGTTACTTCCCCACAGCTTATATTCATGTTCTCAGTACCCTCAGAAGGACCCCTGGTTCCTTGTGCCTTTTTTCTCTAGCCTATTATGCACAGCAGAGTTTCAGAACTATTATACCAATTCCTCTACCAAGAACAAACCTCCCCAATAAAGTTCAGTTTTTATTGTACTTTTCTTTTTAATTCCTGTTAAGGATAGGCATATTCAGAGTGCTATGACTTGAGCTAAACATTTTAAATTTCATTTTTATCGAGAAATTTATTATATGAACATATTACATGTTGGTCATATTCATAACTGGTTATTCTCTTATGTTCTCTCTTTCCCACCCCTATTCCACTGAGAATCCTCCTCAGTGGGGTTTTTGGTATTCACTGTGGGGTCATAAATGCACCAGGGGAACAGTGCCTCAGAGTACACTTTCTTCCCTGTGGTTCTTACATTCTTTCCACCTTTCCACTCCCTCTTCCACAATGTTCCCTGAGCCTTGGAGGGCATGTTATAAGTCTCCTTTAGTGCTGAGCTCTCAGCAGTTTCTGATTTTCTGCTGTGATGAGTTTGGAGTCTCCTCGGTGTCTACAGCCATCTCTCTGGAGAAGGTTCTCAGGCTAGCAGTGAGAACAGCACTCGTATTTAATCTGTCACTTCCTCTGTAGCGTCAAACTAAGCATTTGCTATGAAGTTGTTATTGCCAACTAGATCCGTGCTGCCTTAGCCCAGTGAGCAAACACAGAGTCTTGGGGTGACCCTAACAGATCAGGCATCTGCTTCTCATCGATTCGGAACTAGAAGTCCAAGATCAAGGCCCTGGCAGGTCTGGCATATGCTTGACTCCCTATTCTTGGTTTGCAGTTGGCCATCTTCTATGCCCACGTGGCCAAGAGCAAGCAGGTTCTCTTGTCTCTTACAAGAGCATTAAGCCCCATCATGAGGGCTCCACCCTCATCGCCCAATTATCTCCAAAGGCCCATCACATACCATCAGGTTGGGATTAGGGTTTCAACATATGAATTTGGAGGCATGGGGTGGGGAAGTGAACCACAAACTCAACCTCCCTAAAAAGAAAAGAAATCAGAAGGATTTCCTTGTAAGAAAGTGCATGACATTATGCCTATCAGGTGTCCTGGCCAGGGTCCTCATCTGAGTCTAGTCATTTGGGAAAATGGACAAATCCAGATACTGAGATGTTCTGCAGATAACCAGCCTGTGTTCTTCAAAAAAAATGCCAGTGTTATGAAAAACAAAGACAGCCAAAGGGACTGTTAATGATTTTATTAAAAGACTAATCAAACATGGCTAACAAATGCAATCAATCTGTAACATGCCATTGGGTCCTGAATCCAAAGCAAACCCCTACAACAGCTGTAAAGGACACTTGGAAGATCACTGTGAACTTGACAAAATGTTTCTGAACCGTATGAAATTTCTGGCTGGTTGTGGTGATGAGACTTAGGAAGGACGGTGCTGAAGTATCTTGGTGGGGGGGGATCACTTATTCTGGCATCTACAGTTTCCAAATGGTTCAAAAACAGCAAAGAAAAAAATTGGGGTGAGAAGAAAGGGGAGAGAGTGATCTCTGTTCAGGCCAAGGCGCCTGCAGCAGGCTAGTGATAATTGGTGAACTTAGACAAAAGGTATGTAAGTCTACTTTGTACTATGGTCTCAACTTCGTTGTGGGAAATTGGTTGAACATTTTCAAATCAACCACAACTTCCAAAGAGCTGGGTTGTGTTATGTCATGGCTGGAGCTCAGTTCTGACCAATCAGCTGTTAGTGTGTTTGGTGGCTAGCGTTGTCAGCTGGGAGAAAGCCCCCAGGTGACATGGCAGCTGATTACCTGGGCAGTGCAACTTCCCTGTCTGGGTTCTCTTACTTTACCCAGCTTCATGCCACTACCCTCAGCACCCAGTGCTCTTCCCTTCAATGTCCTCACCTTGTTAGTTTATAGCTCTGTACTGAGCCTGGGCCTTGAAGCACAGCTTCTGAACAACTTACATGGATGGCCCCAGGTCCCGGGGAATATCAGTGAGTCACGAAGCATGTCTCAGAGCCACCTGGGGCTGGCTGCATGGAACTTGCCACTATGCATCCTGAGTTAGCCAGGGACAGATTGGCAGACCTGCACTTCCACATGGGTAGAGAGTACCCGGATTTGGAAGCACTCCATGGCCTGTGCTCCTGGGACCTTGTGCATGATATCTGTTTTCCAAATAGAACCAGGTAGAAAAGAAAGACAAGATTAGGGAAACAGCTAAAGATGTCATAGGTATAAGTGTATAGGACAAGGAGAGTGGGTGGAATTTGGCAGAACTAAATCTCTCCATAAACACCAAGGACCTGGAGAATGGATGAGTTTGTCAGATGCACTCGGCCCTCTCCTTGGATACCAGCTCTACCCGCTGGAAATTCCCCTATCAATGACACAGCTCTGTGGACTCTTTCATTTCATACAGGCTTCTGTCTCTTTAAAAGTAATATTGATGAGCTTTATGACTCTTGCATGTATGAGGAATCTCCTTGATTTTGGACTTATGTACTGGTAGAGAAAGGTTGTTACTATAACAGATATGGCTATTTATAACCAAATGTGCTTTCCCTAGAAGGCATCATTTGTAGATGTTCCCATCAGCATCCATGACTTCTGCCGTGGTGGGGTTGCCTTACTTCTCCATGGGGCACTATGGACTTGCATGGATTCTGTCGTTTTATAGATGGGGTGAGGAGAAATGCACTACCTTCCTCAGGTCTGTGAGGAGAACTGGCACTCCTGTTTAATTCAGGAAGTCCTGGTGGCATCTTGTCTTCCAGTGGTCTCTGTGTAGGTGAGCTCTTAGCTCTTACGAATGGGGGTGCTAAGAAATGGCCATCCAGTTAAGACACAAGTAGCAGATGCAGAGAAAAGGGGTGTTGAGGACCAACAAGAGTAGTAGAGTGCCCAGGTCCCGTGAGAAACCCAATGATGACTAAGACGTACATGTCGCGGGCCAGATAATCGGATGTCCCTTGTCTGTTATTTCATCTCAACAACCCTTTGAAAACTACTATCATTTCCATCATCACCATCTTGTAACTGAGGAATCAAGACTTGAGAGCTCCAGGGGTCTGCCCAGGTCACACTGTGGCTCCATAGAGGATAGTCCACCTCTAGCATCCCGGTGTGTCCTCTCCACTCTCTTAGATGCATGACTTAGGGTAGGGTTCCAGCCCCGGGAGTGTTATGTGCTAGTTCACAGCTGTTTCTTTAGTATAAACTCAACAGTGCTGAAACTAAAGTGACTACAGTGCTATGTTTCTGTCCTGTAATTAATTGAGGCTACTCTGGCATGGCTCTGTGGACCACTGGCTCCATTGTGGGCTCTTGTCATTGCCCTCAGGTCCTCCATTTTTCCAGGGCTTAGATGATAACTGGGAATAAAAATGGCAAAAGGGAACCTGGCAATCTTTCCTGCCTGGCAGTGAGGAACTAAAATGAGAAGGAGGGGTGGAAACAATCCCCTTAGGACACTGTGCTGACACAGGAATCAGCTGGGCAGGCCCACTGCACCAGGCTGCTTTCTTCATACAGCCCTTGATTCTTCTGTAGAGACTCCTTGTGTTCGCACCTTCTTAGTCTCGAAGGACCCCTCTCTAGACGTCACCTGTCTTGAGCTCACCAGTGCTTAATATGCAGGTACAGCTTTTGCAAAAGAAAACACGAATCTGCCTCTAAGCTAAAATCACACATCTAGCATGATTTCAGTGGGCTTCTCTCCTCTATCTCCACTGAGTGAGTTTACCTAAAGTTTAGTGCTCTATATCTCTGTGACCCCCGTTAGCAGCCAAGACCTTGCCTGCCTACCCAGTCTCAATCCATATGCCTTCCAGCCCCTTCCCTTGGTGTTTCCTTGGCCTGTGCCATGTTTCCCTGCTCCCTTGGGGGCATCTCAACACGCAGAAGTCTTGCCTCACATGCTTTTTTTTTCTATGTGTCTGCTGTATGCACACATGAGTGTATGCATGTTCATATGTGTGTATGTGCAAGTGTGTGGGTGTGGAGGTCAGAGGTCAATGTTATCTTCTTCAGTCACTTTCCACCTTATTTTTTGAGATAAGTTCTCTCATTGCACTTGGAGCTCACAATTTTGGCTCGTCTAGCCACCCATCATGGTGCCCCATAAATCCTACCATCTCTACCTATATCAGTGCTGGGATTATAGGCACGTGCCACCACCCCTGGCTTTTATGTACTAGGTTTCTGAACTCAGGTCTTCATGCCTGCATGACAGTCATTCTACCAATTGATCTATCTCCCCAGCAATCCTCCTCACATTGGGCGCCTTTCCTAAAATGAGTCACTTTCTCTCTGTGCCCTTCCTGAGATTTGCAATGACATACATCAGTCTCCCTCTACCAGATGATAAGCTCTTTGAGGTTCAAGTTGGTGTCTTATCTCCTGTTACCATCCCGGTCCTCAAGGTGGTACTGAATGAATGCTTTTTGAGATGATGATGGTGGTGATAACAGTGATGATTATGGACGCAAACAAAAGGCACAGCATAAACTATTTAGTCAGGTTTCTGCTGTGTTCCTACATTCCAGATCCAAGTGACTCTCCCCATTTTAGCCTAGCATCTAGATTAAGTTCAGACGGTCCTGTTTTAGCATAATTCATGAAACCAAATGGAGCCCTTGAGGAGACGTGTACATGAACCCACAAAAAGGTTGCATCCTCGAGAAGAGACATGTCATTATTTACATCATGACCTGGGGACCTCATCCTGACTTATCTTCAGCACAGCTAAATGTCAGATGTGTGCTAACTAGGGTTGTGCCCTCCTACAGACCACTATTCACACTTGGTTCTCATTGCAGTGATTCAAACATCGCTTTCCATGCTGCGCGCTTAGTCAGTGGAGGCCTGTGGAAGGCAGCAAGATTTGGGGGAGGGGCAAAGGATTACCAGTGTCATTTCCCTAATACAGTGCTTTTCTTGGTCATAAAGTACACTGGCATTCAAGGGGCAAGTAGCATAGCTTCTCTCATCAACCTTCTTAGGATGATTCCAAGCCCCTGGGTTATTTATAGCTGCCTCGGTAGGTCGTCATTTCCTTTGGCTTCAGTGACTCCTGCCTCCTGGATATAGGTCTTGAATGCCTGCATCCCTGGAAGGGGAGATGCAAATTATATCCAAGGCCTTTTTCAAGATTACCCCATTAGCATACAGAGACGTTGACATTGACTGAGCAGGTCATCCTTGTGCAGGATTTTAATTGCTTCTAATTATAGGATTATCATTTAAGCACAAGATTAATTACCGTGAAATTATTGCAAGGAAGTTGATCTGCTTCTAGAAAGTCAATTCATTAGCCAAGTAAGGAATCTTTTAGAAGCTTGCCAATAATGTCTTCTGAATCGTTCCATTGAAACTTTCTTTTACCATTTTGATGGGGAGAGTTCATAGGGGATCAGGATCAAAGAAGAAATAACAGATAAATGACCCTTTTTAGTGTCTTTCCAAAATAAAACTTGATTGGTGTTTGGGAATCATTAGGTGCAGCAATGGAATATCCCAAAATAAATACAGGGATTATTTTCTCTTCTCTTGATTCTTGTCATCTTCAAGGGTGGATAAAAGTGGCCCAGCAGAGAGCTAGGATAAGCTGAAAAACTGTCTCAGAGTCCTTTCCAACACTAACTTCACTACCCATTGCTTTATAAAGGATTCTTCAGTTAAAGTGTGGTTCACGCTCTGCTTATTGGCATCAAAATAGCAGAGAAACATCAGGCGGAGTTCATCTCAGCTTCTAGGCATTTCCATCCACTTGGAAAGATGTACATTTCCTAAGAAAATACAAGATAAGTTTGTTGGCTCCTGGGGTGGTTCTAAAATATCCCTGTTTGAATGGAGTGGGCTGCGGCCACCTGCAGAAAGCTCCTCTGTGGAGCTTCCCCACAGGCCTTTCAAATGAGAGCTCTGCTCTGCCTCCAGCTTTCCTTTGTAATCAAGGCAAGGTTTGCGGTTAATTAAAGACAGTCAGGGTCCCTTTTCAAACCAGGCAGGCAGTGTTTTTTTTTTTTTAATCTAGAATAATGAGAAAGAACAGAAGACAAACTTATAAGAGTTTTCAAGGTGGGGTGCTGGGTTTAGAGAAGGTTACAACACAGGGCAAGTGTCACTTCACCAGCTTAGACCTACTGCAAGGCCCTTACCTCGAAGACCCTTACCACACATGACACCACGCACACCCAGTAGGGACTGGCCAGAGGAGGGCTCTTGCTTGAGAAAGTCTGCACTGGCAGTGTTTTTAATTTGATCGTTTTCCTGGAAGAAGGGGTGCAGAATACACACAGATATATTTCCCTGATGTGTGTTACTGCTATCATTTTTACAGGCCACCTGGGTGACTACCCATGAAAGAACCCATGTGTGTAATCAGCTGTGCAAATACCAAAAGGGGAAATGCATGCAGAGCAGTTATTAGAAACTGCTCCGTCCAGGCTCATCACTTCATACTAATTCCCAACTCCCTGGGATGACCCTGAAGCCTATTTCAATTCCCAGGGCATCATCATCAGAGCTCCTGGCTTCTTGTGGAGTGGGGAGATAATTCAGTGGTTAACGGTGCTTGCTCTGCAGGTCTGCTGAGTTCAGGTCCCCAACATCCATGGAAAAAGCTAGACATGCATTGGTGCATGCAGCTATAATCCTATGGTGGTGAGAAACACTCAGGAGAATCCCAAAGCTCGTGGGCCAGCTAGCCTTCCCAGTGACAAAACAACCAGAGAGACCATCTCAAACAAGGTGAAAGAAGAGGACTAACATCCTGAAGTCGTCCTCTGACCTCCGCATTCACACCCATATGCACACAAAGTAAAAGTGAATCTAATTTTAAAAAGAACGCATGGCTTCTGAAGGATGCCAGTACATTTCACAAATCCCTTGTGCACTTTATATGACTAGTGTTCTATGAGGCCAGCATCAGGGGGTTGTGTCTGTGTACACTATGGCATTAGCTTTGGGGTCAGATAGATTAGATTTGACCCCCAAGTGTACTGCTAAGTACTGCTGAGTAAATATCAGGTTTGTTCCTCTGCTGATAGAGTTTCATTCTAGTCACATTGAATCATATAATTCAATGCACTGAAGTGAGTCACTTCTATGACACATTAACTCTTTGGATCTTTTAGTGTAGCTCTAACCATAATGAGATTCCAGCCATAGGCAGGAAAATCTTGTCCCTGGGCTTCATTGGGTTTCCTTTAACATGCCCCAAGTCATGACACAAAAACACACTGACAATCACTTGCAAACCTGGAGGCACCCTGCAGTGGGGCAACAAACAGGTGCAGAGTGGCTGTACACTAAGTCCCATCACTTTCCCTCCCTGTCACCCTGTTCTTATCTGCAAAGTCACAGTAAGGTGCCAGAACACAGGAATTCTGAGGCTTCCCTTAGCCCCAGCATTTTATTGCTGTGAGAATCATTTTGGAGAGGAAGAGCTAGCCACCAGTGCTAGTCAGTGGGTCCCTCTGAAGAAGACAGCAGTAGACTTGGAGACCAGAGACGCTGCAACCAGATGAGGCATCAATGGGCTTCCAGTCCAGTGATTTTGAAATGAGTTTGAATAGAAAATGCCTTCCATGTACATCCTATTTGAAATAATATCCCATCATAAAGACCAGCCCCTCCTCCTTCTCCTTTTCTCCTCTTCCTCCATGACCTTTGAGGAGAGCTGGGTGGCCAAGCTTGTTTATGATGGATCCCCTCCCTTCGCAGGAGTATGAACCTTAGGGAATGTGCGTACTAGGCAGTGCTTTTGGGTTTGGAAGGCAGACACCCAAATTCAAATGAGGGTGTCCTGTGAAACTCAAGAAAGACTACTACAAGACCCTCAAAGCATCGAGGCTGGCTGGCTGTATCTTCCTCTGTAAGAGTTACTTTTCTCATTGCTGTGACCCAGTGCCTGACAGAGAGCAGCTGAAGGGTGGAAGCGTTTCTTTGGTCCCACAGTTGGAGCCCACAAAGCCCATCGAGATAGGAATGGCTGGACAACAGAACGGCTTGGTCCTTGGTGCTGAGCAGGAGCCAAAGAGGAGCACCCATGCTCCGTTGACTTTCTTCCTTATTATCTTTAGCCCCCAGCACATGGGATGGTGCTGCCCAAGTTCAGGATGGATATTTCCTCCTCTCTGGAAACTCCCTCACAGAGACACCCAAAGGTGTACTTCATATATGTCCTGGCTGTTTCTTAATCCAATCAAGTTGAAAATCAAAATGAGGTATTACACTCTCCTGTCATCTGTCCATCCCAACACACACACACATACACACACACACACACACACACACACACACACACACACACACACGGGGTGAGGAGCTTGCTAGTAGCTTCATCTGTTGCAGAAAACATGGCCCTAGACATGAAGCTTTGCTCTTTCCTCTCCCATGTTGGACACAAACATGAAGGCTCTGGAGAAGAGATACAATGACTCACTGTGGTCCATGTGACCTCTGTGATTAAAGAGTGGAAAAAGTGAAAGCCAGACAGGGGAGGGGGCATCCACAGGAATGGTAGGGGGAAACAGCCAGGACTGTGCAGGAAGTTGGTTTGGGGGTCCAGGCTCCGGCCATCTGGGTGGTGCTGTAAATGACTGAAGAGCAGTGACAGTGTCCGAGCCCATGCACAAAGGTTTAATATGACCTATGTGCCCATTGAACAAGCATCCATGACCCTGGTGTGACACATTTCCCCAAACAGCTGAGGATATGGCACATTTTGGTTCAGCGGCATTTGTCCAGTTCAGCCCATGGATTTAATTACCCCTCTTGTTGAGAAGCTGTAAAGCTGCGCCTCAGGTTCTAAGTGTAAGTGTTGGAGAAGGGGTTGGTGAGGCTGGCGCCTGCAGAAAGCAAGGTCCTGTGAACGAGCTTGCTGTCAGGATGTGGAGACAGTTGATCAGGGCTCCAGAACTGGACAAAGCTCTCCACATTGCATCCTGAGTTCTTGGCTTTCAGTGACCATCCCCACCCCCAAACCTCCATGCTATGCGTCTTCCCTGGCAGCCCTGTGGCCTCTCACCCCCAGAGCTCTGCTTTCACCAGGAATTCCAGCTGTGAGAATAAACTAGTTAGCAACATGCATGCCTCTGAGTTTTTGGCCTCTGTCCTGAGTAGAGTCAGGCTGCCTGGCTTCCATCCAGCAAAGGAAAGAAAAGCAAGGTATATTTTATCCAAAAATCACTGCCAAAGGTCTCTCCCACAGTTAGGAAACTGATGTGTCTCCTTCATAGTTTGAAAGCCTAGGGCATCAGAAATAGGGTGCCTTGTGAGGGCCTCTGTCCATCCCATTGGCCATGGAGTGACGAGGTGGCAGGTGCCCACCTGAGGTACATGATGTGGTAGATTTGGGTCTTTTGGAACTTTTGTGCTAGAGGAATGGGACAGAACTTGGGACTTGCAACTGAAGATGCCTTCCAGAGAATGTGGTAGTTTGAATGTATGTCCCTCAATAGGCTCAGGAGTTTATTAAAGCTTGTAACTTGGATTTCCAGCCTCCTGGCTGGAAGAGGTATCACTGGGGGCCAGCCCAAGGGTGCATTTGGGAGTGGATCTGATTTTCTGCTTGCAGGTAATCAGAAAAAAGCCAGAGCTCTAGCTGCTTGCTGCTTTTTTGGCTGCTGTTTTGTGCATGCTTGTTGGAGAGGTTGGCTGCCTGGTGGTGGTTTCTCTCTCTGCTTGGATCTATGAAAGGGATCCAGCTTCTTCCATCATTATGGAACTTCTTCTGGATCTGTAAGCTTGAAATAAATCCCATTCCTCTCGTAAACTGTGTCTGTTTGGAGGTTCATCCCAGCAATGTGGAAGCTAACTGTGACACATGGAGATGTTCTACTGTGCATGGTCCCCAGCTTGTGGGTTCTTCAGCAGTGCTGGTTTCTTATTGGGCAGTTTTATCACCACAGTGATCTTTTTGTGATCTTGTGGACCACAAGCAGCCTGGGAAATTAATGATATGAGAGTCATCATCTTGGTTACTCCATTGTTTAAAAGTTTACATCCAAGCCGGGCATGGTGGCGCACGCCTTTAATCCTAGCACTCGGGAGGCAGAGGTAGGAGGATTGCTGTGAGTTCAAAGCCCCCCTGAGACTACATAATGAATTCCAGGTCAGCCTGGACTAGAGCGAGAGCCTACCTCGGGAAAAAAAAAAGTTTGCATCCAATTTCCCTAGTCCCTAAGCATTTCTGTTCAGTTTCGGTGTAGTCTCCTTAGGCTTGATGCATGTGGCTGCCTTACTATGGTCTAGTGTTGGTAGCTGAGGCCAATTAAGGGGAGACATCTCAAAGCTAAGGAGAATATCCATGATGTTTTTCTGTGGTTTGAAATCATAAGAGGCTTTGCCAGTGAGAACTCTGACATCCTATATTTAACATTTATGTTCAGCTCCATGGTCTCAGGTGAAGCATGACAACAGAGAATGGATACAAAGACTTATTTTGCCTTTTTCTCCAAAGACCATGATGCTACAGAGACAGGTACTGGTGATGGCTTGCTTACATAGATTCCCAGTAGCCCAGGGTAAGTATGTCCTTCAGAGAGTTAGCTGTGAGCCCCCCTAGCATAGGCAGTCACTGATCCTGAAGCTGGTGGGAGCAGCCGTGGTGTGGGACAGTTGGTCCTTTTCTTCAGACTAGTGGAGATAAGAGGCCCTTGCTGAGGGATTGTTTCCAGCTGGCTGGGAATCCTGCCCTGAGGCCCTTGTAAGGAAACCTAGCAAGCCTGATGTTAGAAGCTGGGGCTCCTTTGGGCAAACCAGCATAAACAGATTCCTACTTGTCACTAGCCTGGAAGGTTTAGGTACTTTAGGTACCTCACCCTTTGTACAGAGGTGATGGGATAAAAGTTGCTTTTAGTAACTTTATCTTATAAGCAATCAGCATCTTTGGGGGGAGGGGGTGAAGCAGAGCCAATAAACATGTTGTCTTTGTCTGCCATGCTGATGTGAATGGTTATGATTTTATTAGGAACTGCCTGGGAGCCAGACCTGATTTAATTTAATTTAATCTCCTGGGTTATTTCAATGCAGCATAGTCTATTTTGAGCACAGATGAAGGGGAAGACATCAGACCAGGGGGCGGATGTGGGTAGGAGAGAATCTTCCACTCCTCTCCCTGCTTACTCCCATTTGAGTCATCTTGATACAAAGGGAAGGACTTGATGGACACAGGTCGGATGGCCAAGTTCTTGTTCTTACTAGGTTTGTCTTGGTACCATCATCTGGATCCTCTGAGAAGGGAACCATTCTATCAGCTTGTGGGGAGATGGTAGGGAACACTGATTATGCATCTGGAAATACAAATGAAGCCATCTCTCTGGGGTCTGAGATCCAAATAATTTCACCTGACCAATGCTTTCCTTCTCCTTTCACATTCCCCCACACACACATGGTGCTTTCACTCTGGTGACATTTATTCTGGGGGTGTGCAGTCGCTCTTTCTCTCTGGAGAGTTTTGCTGTTCATGGGCTTGAAGCATTGGAGGCAGTTTGATGGGTGTCATCTGAGTGAAGATGTTGAGGTGAGACCCAGAGCCAAACCATCAAAGTATTGTGACATTAGAGATGCCATGCCCAGACCAAGCCCAACTGCAGCATCCCAAAGCTACCCCATCATTCCCTGTTCCCAAGGGGGTCCTGAGCCAGTGTCTCTAACTGAGTGACAAGGCTGATCAAGATTAACAGAGACTCATGGTCTCATCATGAGAGAAACCCCGAAAGTAGTGAGAATGCCCAGCTATGGCTGAGATAATGGGAAGCTTTGATGGGGAAACCCGGATATCATCAGAGATGGTCATGAAGAGGGGGTCATCTGAGTTTTATGTACTCTAGATCTCCATTGGAGTGTTGGTGCCAGGCAACTAAGTAAAGCCTTATTGGCTGAAGAATCCATGAGCTCACAGGGTACCTGGCAGCTGGTAAGCGCTCAAAGTGTATCCCCATGATACAGGGGGGTGGGGTCCTTGGATGCTACTACTAATATTAATAATAATAACCAAGGGTAATTAAGTACTTATGTTGTTCCAGGTAGCTTTATAATAAGGGTTTTCTTTGCAAAATTTTGCTTAATACTTAAAATTCCTATCGGGTGAGAGTCTTATTAACTTTATGCAATAGATCAAATAGAGATTTAGTGAATCTGGGGAACTTTCCAGGTGACAACAAGGAGCTAGTGTGTGGATTCCAGCAGAACATTCATGTGCTTTAGGAGTTTCTGTGAGAACATGGCCATATGCTTGGTGATGATGTTTGTTTGGTGATTCACCTTTGGGACCATGGCATCAAAGTGTTCTTCGTCCACACTGCAGAGTTCACAATGGGCTCAAGTAGTCAAGGCAAGAGTGGGCTCAGGTGGGCCAAGCACCCTGTACTAGTCACTGAAGCCAGGCCCTTGGACCTGCTGAGTGCTCCATTTGCTTCCAAAAGACTGGGTTTCTCACTGCATGTGTTGTTCCATGTGCAGACGAGAACAGTTACGCCCACCTGAGGCATCCTGAGTTGCACTCTCAAGGAGAAAGAGCAGTATTTGCAGATCTGTGGGGTCAGCAGAGCCTCCATAATTCTTATGCATGGTGCCATTACAGAACTGCATGCTGGTCATTTCCTGTTCCAGCCTTGTAACAGGTTAGATTGAAGGGAAATGAAACAAAACAAACAAAAAAGTATCACTGTGTTTGTGATGGTACAGAGCTCTCCAATCCTCAAACCAAGACACATTAGGAAAGAACCACAGCTGCCTTCCATGTTGAAGCCCCAGGGTTTATCAAGGGACAGTCAAGTCCCTACAGGCCAATTCCAGTGTAGGCCTGACTGGGCAATACGGCAGGATGCTGTTTCATTAATTTACAGAGAGGAATCAGATCTTCCATGTGCTTGCCAATAATCAATAATCTCAGTGTGCTTAAGATCGGGAGAAGGTAATTATAAAGGAACCAATAAATTGATTTGCCATTTAAAACCCCATCAGTAGGCTACATAGTAGAAACCTGCTTTCATAGCTAGTCCTTCTCTCCCCACACCAGGGGACTTAAGAACATGGCCCAGTGAACATGACATTGTAGCAAGGAAGTTAGATAAATGTTCAATGATGTCAGGCTAAGATTGAACATTTATCTCAAGATAGAAGCAGCTGTGTACCTGGGCCTTAAAGTACTCAAAGTCCAATTCCTAGACACTTCTCCATGGTACTGATGATATTGGCCTTGCAGTCTTGTTTGCTGGACACAGACTGGTCTTAGAAGTCTCCTGCAGAGGACTTGGGGAAGCTCTGTTCTGATCTACCTTTGATGGATCTGAGGGTTTCACGATGCTCCAAGAAGAATGTTGCTCTCCTCACATCCTAATGACCACATGCTACAGTTTGAATGTATCCCTCAAATCTTGTGTGTTGGAAACTTGATTCCCCAAAGTCATATGGTATCATGTTTGAGATGCGGGACCTTGGTGGAGGGTGGTGATTGGGCCACATAGGCTCTACCTGGGAGGCATTCTTTTACTATGTTCCTTCATTTCAGGGACCAAATTTCACTTTCCCACTGAGTCTACAAGTAGAATGTAACTTCCAAAGGGGTGGGGGTGGAAACAACAACATAAAGGCTGGCCATGGCCAGTTATGTCCTACAGGTCTTAAGTCCCAGGAGTGAAGGACAGTGCATAGGTGTATAGGTGAGAACTGTGACAGGGGGATTGTAACATTGAATGGATCCCACTGATTCAGAGTGTGTGATCCAAGCCTTAGCAATTGATCCCAGCTGGTACAGAAAACCTCACTGATCACCAGACTAGAATCATGTGCATCAGGGTTGGTGTCAGTTAGTTCTTGGGGAAGGACACTGACCAGTGTCCACACAAAATGGACAGAACCAGTGGAAAATCCAAGCACACCATCTTTTGACAACTATTCCATCTAGGTATGACTTTCCTAAAACTTTTAGGGTGAATAAAGAAAGCACACATATAAAAATAGATGGCCCATTTGAAAAAATATTGTTGAAGGAGCTGGTGAGACGGCCCAGCAGGTGTGCTTGCTAGGCAAGCATGAAGGTCTGGGAGGGCCTGAGATCACCTAAGTTCAATTCCCCAGCTCTCCTGTAGAAATCTTGGTGTGGCCATACACATCTAAACCCACTCTGTAGAGGATGGAGACCATAGCATCACTGGGGCTTGCTGATGAAAATGGCAGCTCTGGGTTGAGTGAGAGACTCCATCTCAAGGAAACACACAGATGAGCAATGAATAATATGCTGATGTTCTCCTCTCTCCTCCACATGTGTGTACATGGAGTATGTACATCTGCACGCACACGTCCATATACCACACACACACACACACACACACACACACGCACACACATCTAGGAAAGAATTAATGGAAAGGAATATTGTTCAGGAGAGCCTACATGCCAATGAATTACTGAAGGAAAAGCAATTATAGAAAAAATATTTGAAAATAAGCCTTCATTTAATTTTTAGTAGAATGCAATACACATTCTCTGTAAGAAAAGAACATTAGGACATTTGAACAAACAGGATGTTTTTTGTTTTTTTTTTTATGATGCAGGGCTACACTAAGAGCACAGGAATTATTAAGAGGCACAGGCAAGTGCAAATACCTGCAAGGAAACTGAAATTTCAACAACATAAAATGCTGATGGAGCAGCCCAGTGCACAAGGGAAAGTATAGGAAGCTGTGTGAGAAATTGCAAGAAACAGGCTAAAGAGCAGACAAATGGTGATGATAGCATTTACCTTCTCATTGCAAAACACCCGACCAGAAGCAACTGATGGAGGGAAAGGCTTCTTTTCAACTTACAGTTTCAAGGGGAAATTTCCTCAATGTGGGGAAAACATGGTAACATCAGGAAGCTGGCTCATGTCAGCAGGGAAGAAGTAGCAAGAGTAAGCTAGCTAGCACTGGAAGGGGATAGGGACTGGGGAAGGGGCTAGATTATAAAATCCCAAGGCCTGCCCACATTGTCACACCTCCTCCAGCAAGGCTCCACTTCCCAAAGGCTCCTCCAACTGGGGATAAAGTGTGAGGTTTAATCACAAATACATGAGGATATGGGGGACATTTTACATTTAAATAACCACAAAATATCTTCTTAAATTTCAGCAACATAAAATGTTGATGGAGCAGCAAAGAGTAAAAGAGAAAGAAATTTCTGGACTCACACACAAAAAGGACAGAACAGTGATTATGAAAGAGAGTTTAATAAAAATGAAAGGCTGAGAACAGGATGTAACTTGAAAATCACCATTCTGTCCCATGGATGAAAGAAATAAAAACCTGAACAGAAAGAAGCAAACGTTCCATCTGCTAGGTACATATTTATGAAACAGTCAAACTATAAAGGTATGTGCCTCATTCTAGAAAAATCAATAGAAAGGAATGTCCAGCTAAGAATGCCCTATAAAAATGTTAATTACAAAGAAAGGAAACGAACATTTTTCTTCAGAATTAAGTAACCTACAGGAGAACAAAACTTTGACTGGGACGATACTTCTCCTTGGACTCCATTTTATGAGAGACAGAAGGAAGGAGCGTTGCTTGGGGTGTTTGAACACACGAAGTTCCAACAAGTGTCACCTAACCAGACTAGCATCCATATGGCATATTCTCAGATATGAATCCATCACCCTCATACCTTTTAGGAGGGAAAATCACTTAAAGACAAACTAGAGAGCTTTGAGATGAAGTAAAATGAGAAGTTCAGGAGTAAGGAAGAAAGAAGGATAAGCAATAAGCCCTAATCATAAAAAATCAGTACTGAAAATAGAAATCATATAAAATTATAACAGCAATCAGAGATCCCAAACTTTAGATCGTTTTATAGCCATAGCAATGGCGAGTGGAATGAAGGTTTTAGACAGCATCTCCAGTTCGTCCTCATTCTAGGGGAGAGATCAGAAGACACCATTTTACTCCTTGATAATCAGAGAAACACAGGGTAAAAAAAAGTTTGGGCTGAATCTTTACAATGATCAGGGACAGGATTAAAAGAACATTTATACTTTCTCTGGTAATGGAAAAGATACATGCAAAGAAAACACATGTAGCCTCTGACTGAAAACAAAGCAAGTACTTACGAGGTCGACGAGAGATGGTGTCCATTCACTGAGGGTTTAAGACTGTGTTGGGCTCCGTCCTCATGTCTGATAGTAACTGTGAACCCACTGGGTAGGCAGACTCTGGTCTTTTTCAGTCCTGGCTAGCTATGTTCTTTGTCACCTCTATGAGAACAGATTTTTGTAAATTTCATGATATTGGTGTGTAATCCTACAGTATTCGTCTATGCCCAGTTCATTTCATAATGTAACATAATGTTCATTAGGTCTATTTGTGTTGTTGCAAATAGCAGTATTTCATCCACTGTGTACAGCACATTATCTTATCTATTCATCTGTTGATGAACATTTGATTCTATCTCTTAGCTATTGTGAATGGTATGTAATACACATAAGAATGCAGATATCTCTTCCAATAACCATATTTTAGATATGTACACTGAATTGCTGGAATAGCTGGCATGCTTTTTAAATTTTTTGAGGGACCATCATACTGTTTTATTGCATAGTAGGATAAATACACTTTATAATATTATATTGAATATTTCAAAATACTGGAAGAGAGGATTTTATCTTTGTTTTGTTTGCTTGTTTTTCTTTTCTTTCTTTCTTTCTTTCCTTCTTTCTTTCGTTGTTTGGCTTTTTGAGACAGAGCTCAGTCTCTAATTCAAATTGGCCTGGAATTCATTGTGTAGCCCAGACTGGCTTCAAACTCTTGGCAGTCCTCCTGCCTCAGCCTCCCAAGTGCTGGAATTACAGGCATGAACCATGATTCCTAGCTCCTAAGAAGAGAGTTTTGACCATTCTTGCCAAAAAGAAATGAACAGTATTTGAAGTGATGTACAGGCTAAATGTCCTAATCTGTTTATTACACACCGTACAAGTACCAAAACATCACAATGTACCCCATAAGTATGTGCAGTTACTATGTATCAATTAAGAACAAAAACTCCAGAACAACAAAAGTGCCCTGGAGTTGGGCTACTTGTAATCCTAATCCTTACTAGTTGGGAATTTTGTGCAAATTGTTACTGAACCTGTTCTAGCTGTTATTTCCCCATCTATAAAATGTGGGTACTGCTGGGTGTGGTGGCACATGCCTTTAATTCCAGCACTGGGGAGGCAGTGGTAGGAGGATCACCATGAGTTCAAGGCCCCCCTGAGACTACATCGTGAAGTCCAGGTTAGCTTGGGCTAGACCAAGACCCTACCATGAAAAACCAAAATAAATAAATAAATAATGTGGGTACTAAGTAGGGTCATTATAGGTGTAGAGCTTGTTTGTTTGTGTGTGCATACATGTGCCATGGAGCAGGTGTCCCAGCACTTGGGTGGAGGTTGGAGGACAACCTCAGGGGGTCAGACCTTGCCCTCCATCTTGTTTGAGACAGCATCTCTTTTATTTATTTATTTATTTATTTATTTATTTATTTATTTTTGCCAGTGTGAACACCAGACTAGCTGGCCCATGAGCTTCAGGATTTGTGTGACTGTTTCCCATTGCCATAGGCACACTGGATTATCAATGTGCACAACTGTAGCCTGGCTTTACCAGGGTTTCATGACTGTTTCCCATTGCCATAGGAACACTGGATTATCAATATGCACTACTGTAGCCTGGCTTTACCAGGATTTCATCACTGCTTCCCATTGCCATAGGCACACTGGATTATAGATATGTACTACTGTAATCACCAGGGTTCTGAGGATGTAAACTCTGGTAGTCAGGTTTGTGCAACAAGTGCTTTTAACCACTGAACCATCTCTCCAGCCTCAGAAGGAGTTTTTAAAATAAAACTTGAGCTCTATTCTATGAATAGATCTTACACCAAAAACAGAACAATCTATAAACTAAAGGATGCACACCAATTTATCAACAAATAAACCACTTAAGTGGCATTGCCCTGAATGAAGGAACTGAGCAGGCGCTGCATGGGGACTTGTATCACCATAGTTTGAAATGTGATAGAAATCTAGAACAGTTTCAAATGTAGGCGTGTTGCAGGAACTAACAAAATGCTGAATATGATAAAGTAGATACACTGAAAACACCCCGTGCTATAAACAAACAGAAGCCACAAGAACCAGTGAGGAAGGTACGACTCATTCCACAGACGTTGTTGGGGAAGTTTTCTAAACATTTGGAAGAAAAAAATTACCGTGAGATCTTGCCTTACACTGTACACCAAAATAAATTCCAAATGGATTTAGAAGTTAAATATTAAAAAAGAGAAACAAAATAATGAAAGAACACATAGGTGAATACTTAACTCACCTCGGAAAGGGCAAGGATTTGCTAAGCCTAAATGAAATGGAAGAAATATAAGAAAATGTTTGATATCTGCATGAAAAACTATAACTAAGCTTCTATATGTATGATGAGTTAAATCTAAACACAGTTTGTACTAAATATGAGAAGGGACATTATCATGCATATCTAAGCAGTTCTTCTAGCCAATAAGAAAATTATTTACTGCTCTGTAGGAAAGTTAATAAGGACTAAGTCAAAGAAACATAACTGCTAATGAGAATAACTACAGGTATCCATGGAAAGCCAGATGCACTAAGTAACCCATGTGTCTGGAGTTTATTTGCAGTGATAGGAGGTCCTGGTACACCCATACTCACTCTCTTTTTGTCTGCCTCTTTCTCTCTGTCACTCTCTCTCAAGTAAATAAATAAAAATAAACAAAAACATTTTTAAAATTCCATTCATGGTAGCTCACACATATAATTCCAGCACTAAGAAGACTGAGGCAGGAAGATGAATTTCCATAGTGAGACTCTATGTCAAGGAATGAAAGGAGGGAGGGAGAGGGAAAAGAATAATGAATGTTATTTTCTCTTAATTATAAGAGAAAAGTAGGGAAATACTTAAAATATTTTTCTAAGGCTCCCTTAACTTCTTTGTAAGTTTATTCCACCTGACACTGATTGGGTTGTTGCTAGCTCATGTTTTCGGGACCCTGGATTTATCGGGACAGATATCCACCTTTGTGACAAAACAGTAAAACAGAATAGTTTCTAAAATGTCCTTGGATCCAGGTTTATGTATGGATCATGAGAGCTGAAAGGAGTGGCCTAGCAGGTGTATTTTTAGTATCGCTAACTCTTCCTGCCCTTGTCTCTGTCAATAAGGAAACAAATATCACAGAATTTATGGGTGACTATTTATTAACACAGAAGAGATCAAATCAGAAATTCTGTGCTCATGACCACAGCCAGTTTCAGCAGGCTTGATACAGTGTAGGTACCACTGGAACAAATTCAGGAAGCTAGGCAGCATCCAGAGCCACAGGCACTTGGGTCTTGGGTCTGTGAAGGCCCAGTCATTGATAGTTCCTTGTGGATGGTGCCTTTGCATTGTACTTCCTGAAGTCCAGAGAAGTTCTTCATAGGAATTATTTCCCAAGCACTAATGGCCCTGTCTAACACATTTCCCTGAAGGCTGAAGATACATCATCTGTCCCTTAGTCTATGTGCTCAGAGACTCTTCAGAGCATTTAACTGGAAGTCTTTGACTCCTTTTCGCCTGGCTTTATTCTCCCTAGAAAAGACTCTCTAGGCTTTTCCTTATCCTGGAGTCCCTCCAAATGGATGTTTTGTGTACTGCAGACAAACGGTATGGTGTGAGGCTTTCAAGCGTTCTGTCTGCTCCAGCTTCCCTGGCAGCCAGCATGAATCCCCTGAAAATGCAGGGCTTCTGCCTTACCCTGTGTTGACTGACCCCGGAGAGGTGCCCAGGTAGAAAATAGTATGGCCCCTGTCCCAAGGTTGCTGCGGGCAGGGCTGACAGTAGAGGAGAAAGTCAGAGAAAAGAATTCCTATTCCAAGGTGTGACTAATGGAACTGAGGTGCATAGAGGGGTGTGCTCCAGGTGGGGAGTGTCCAGGGGTGGAGCAGCATGAACCCAGAATCATGAGGCTACATAGAGGCTCCTATAGAAAAAAGGTTACTGCATGCTTTGCAAGGTTCTATGCTAGGTGATAAGGGCTTAAAATAACAGCAAGGAGAATGGCTTCTTTGGGGATAAGTCCTAAATATGAAAAGTTGAGTGGAATTAAATATTTTGCATCCTGAACCACACAGTTGGAACCAATGCCAGCTCCCAAGTCTACCACGTGCCTCGTGGAGGTAGTTCACAGGGAGGAGCATGTTGAAAATGTAAATCGAAATATTGAAGCAAACGAGCAGCTGTAGGTTGAGGGAGAGGCTCCGTCTCAAGGAAGTGCACAAACGAGCTATGGAGGAGGTCATCCAAAGTTCTCCTCCTCTGTCTGAACTCTGCACACACGCAGCACCATACACAGTACACCATACATTCTCTCTCTCTCTCCCTCTCTCTCTCTTTCTCTCTCATACACACAGAGTAAAAAAACCAAATATATATAGAAGTATGTGGTTATTGTTTTCTATTTTCCAGATCAGAAACTTCAAAAATATTGATGTCACTCACTGTGATCAAAAATCTCACTGATGTAACTAATTGCTGGGAAAAGAATGTCATTTCTTGTTGCTTCTGCTCCCACAGTTGTATTGATCTGATAGGTGACAACCCATGGAACTGCCATCCATCATGTGCCCACACCCAACCTGTCAACTCTTCATTGTCATCTGTTTGAGGGATCAGTCGCTTTCTTATGCTGGACAGAGATGGCTGCTAACGGCTCCCCATGAATGAGGACCCATATTCACACTAATGATTTAATAGGCCACAGCCACCATGAACCAATCTCCCTCTTTGCAGCCCACATCCCTACAGCAAGCACAAACCAGCTGACTGACCCAGTGCCAAGACCTCTCCAAGCTCCCAAAATGCCTTGCTCCACTAAGGTATCTTGAACAAGATATCCTAGACTGGGTGGCTTTGAACAGCAGAAATTTATTTCTCACAAATTTGGAAGCTGGAAAGTCTAAGATCAAGGCACTGGAGATTCAGTGTCTGGTGAAGACCTATTTTATGGTCTCAGGTGCTGCCTCTCACAGTCCTCATATGGTGGAAGAAACCAATAGGCTCCCTAAGACCTCTTTTTAAATTAATTAATTTTGAATATATCTTCATATACATATATGTATGTGTATATATAGATTCATATATATGACATATGTATATTTTGATCATATTTACTCTCTATTACCTTCTCTTGGGCCCTTCCCATTCCCACTGAACCCCTTCCAACTCATTCTGCTTCTACTCTCATGTCTTTGTATGTGTGAGAAACTGAGAAACAGAAAGAGAAAGAGAGAAAGAGAGAGAGAGGCCCAATGGGTCGAATTAGGGTTGCTTGCATGAACATAGGTTAGGAGCTATTTACTAGATCACAGGAAACTTACCAGTGGTTACAACACTTAAGAAAATGTCTCCCCATGCCCCAACATCCATTAACTTCCAGTAGCTCCTCAGGGAGAAGTGGGGGCCTCCTGAGCTTCTCTGCCATTCATAACAGAGTGTCGATAGAGCCAATCTTGTGCAGGCCCCAAGATATCTTTTATGAGGCACAAATTTCATTCATAAGGGGTCCGTGCTCTTGACTCAGTCATCCTCCAAAGTGCTTCCTCTTGGTACCATTGCCTGGGGTCTAGAACTCTGCCGTAGATGTCGTGTGGGGAGGCACAAACATTCAGACTGTATAGCACAAACCTCTTCAGGTCTCCAGCCACAGTGAGGCCAGCCTAGACCCATACTCTGTTTTCTTGGCACACATCCTCTGCAAGGTGCAGAGAGAGAAGGTAACGAGGGCTCAGGATTGCCCTTGACTGTCATAAAACCTGAAATAACGTGTCACAGTCATCATGGCTTAAAGAACATGGAACACATCTGGCCAAGTAAGCTTTAGGGTGACCTGTTTCACAGAACTAAGGCCCATGTGCCCGTCTCCTGTGTGTGCATAAAGAATGACCCCACTGGTGTCTCACACTTAGTACTCACTTCTTGCTCTTGGTGTGCCAGTCAAACCTGCTAGATCCCTTCCTCTGCTGGAACCCTCTGTGCCACCTCTTGTCCTGGTCGCAGTTCCTCACAGGGGCCCATGACAACGTGGTCACTATCACCTGTGACATGGCCTTCCCATATCAGAGGTTGTCTGTCTTTACTGTTCAAGAGAATCAGAACCCCTAAACCAGGAACTTCGCCTTATTGTTTGACAGCTTGACCGCCCCCAAATCATCACATGGGAAGGGCACTCGGCAAATCCTGTTCCGGAAGCAATCTGTCACCCCACCAGCTTCCCCGGCAGCATTACTGGGAGCTCTGCCTCCTGGCACAGAATGGGATCGAAGCACTGCGAAGGAACTGGCAGCCTCTAGACACAATTTCTCCCTCACGGTGTCATCGTAAGAGGCCCAAAGTAAAGACACAAACAAACCTTGAGAACAGCATGTTCTTCCCCGGTGAGGTGATGGGGAAACTGTGGGTCGGAAGGAAATGGAGAGTTCTGTGGTGTGTTGGAGTCACCACATGTCCTGAAATAGCCAGAGAGGTTTTTCCTTCTTCTGATCCAGTCCACTGGCCAGTTGGAATGGTGTTGAACTGGGCACTTGGTTCTAGAAAAGCACAGTTGGATTTACCCAGAAGCAGAGGAGCTGACTGTCCTTTGACTGGTCAGCTTTGTCCTCCCAGGGCTCCTGGGAACAGATTCCTTAAAAACGCTTATTTCTGAAGTGGCCCACAGCATAAAGAATGATCCCACCCACCACGACTCAGGGAACTGAGCGGAAGGGGGGCAGAAAGATTGTAAGAGTCGTGGTGGGGGAGAATATCCAGAGGCATGATGCCCCTGAGTAACAACATACTAGGGCCAGGAGAACCGGGCTGACTCCTAGGCTATCCATGGTCCCCAGCTCCAAGGACTGATCCAGATGGCCCACAGAGGAAGATATCCAGCCAATTGGGGATGGGGAAGAGGGGCATTGGGGAACTGGGGATAACAACTCATCGTTTGCCCACTAAATAATGTAACTCATTATGGACAATAAAAAAAATAAAATAAAAATAAGAAGAAGAAAAAAAGAATGATCCCATTGGGGTCTAATCACTGCTTGCTCTTGGTCCCTGGGTGGGGCTGTGGTATGGAGGTGGGTGGGGCCTGAACAGGGTGGGATTGGCCCATTGGCAACTGGTCATGATCAGTTTTATTGGCACATAGCCATGCTCGTGTATATTTTCTGTGGTAGTGTTTTCTCTCTAACAGCTAACTTGGATAGTTTCTGTGGCCTGAAAAGCGTGAACTATTGAAGCCCTGGCCTTTGTGTGAAAATTCTGATGCCCTTATTTTGCCCCAAGAGGTATATCTGAATTCAGAAACTACTTTTCAGGACGATGTAGAGGTTACTGCTCAGGCCTGATAAAACTCAATTGTTTTCTATTTCCTACTAGAGGTCTAATCTTGAGCAAGTTACCTGACAACTCTATGCTACAGTCTCCACATTTTTTATTTAGATATGACTCCTGCACTTGAAATTCATGCTTTTAAAATTATCACCACTAATTCCAGAACATCTTCCATCAACCCAAAAAGCATCACCCAAAAATAACGGAACCTAATCCCTAGAGACTCTCAATGGACCTTGTTTTGGAAAAAAAAATTTTTTGCAGATATGATTAGGTTGAGGATTATGAGCTAGGGTGAGTTGTCTGGGTGAGGCTAAAATACAGACATGTGCATCCTTATAAGAGTAAGGCAGAAGGCGTGACACACAGAGACGAAAGTGATGTGGACACCAAGCAGAGACAAGAGTGACGTCAAGCCAAGTAATGCCTACAGCCAGAAGAAGCTGATGGAGGCCAGAGACAAACTCTCTCTCCTGAGCCCACCCCTAGAGAGCACTCAGTTCTAGTGACACCTTACCTTTGGCTTGGTGACACTAATATTGAACTTCTGGCCTTTCGAATTGTGAGGGAATCTAGTTTTGCTGTTTTAAGCCATGAAGTTTGTGTGAATCTTTTCCAACTGTCACAGGAGTAAACAGGACACCTAGTACGAAGGCTATTCTCTATGTTCCTGCTGGTAGAAGGCAGGCCAAGGGGGAGGTGTGTCCCCATGTCTACACTGAGGTGGAATGTTCTTCAGCACACTCAGCTTAGTGGTGGAGAAACCTGGCCCAGCCAGCAGACACTGACTTGACAGAAGCCAAACATTGAACCTAAAACTCTCCCCACATTTTCCTCCTGCAGAGGGCCACAAACAGACAAAAGACAACACAGCTCTGTCCTAGGCCTCTTGTGGTTGATATTTTGAACAATACCGTGGGGAAAGTGAACACTGTTTTGGATGCTATATTATTGAATAACATTTTTCCTGGTTTCAGTACTTATTGTGTGATCCTAAGAAAAAAAATCTATCAGTGCAAATTCCCCTGGTTCAGTCCCCCCACCCCCATCATTTTCTTTTGCCTTTGCATTTGTTCTAGATTGGGAACTTGCAGGAGAGAAAAAGGAGAGAGGGCCAGTGCTGCTCAAGAATGGACAGAGGGACTGTGGAGATGGCTAAACAGTTAAAGGCACTTGCTTGCAAAGCCTGCTGGCCAGGCTTCAATTCCCAGCCTCCCACATAAAGCTAAATGCAAAACAGTGGCACATGAGATAAACAGGAGACCTGTACCACCACAGCAGGCCGGATAACCCAGGAAAGGACAATGAGACAGACCCAACGATACCCAACACAACCCGAAGCAGAAGTCCAGAGACTCTTAAGATCCCAACAATAAAGCAGACTTAATACTCACCCACCATGACTCAGGGAACTGAGCAGAAGAGGGGGCGGAAAGAATGTAAGAGCCATGGTGGGGGAGAATATCCAGAGTCATTGCACCCCTCAGCAACAAAGCACAAAGGGTGGGGGAGAACTGGCTACCTCCAAAGCAATTCATAACCCCCTACCCCATGGACTGATCCAGTATGCCCACCGAGGAGGACCTCCAGTGGATTGGGGACAGGGAGGAGGGAAATGGGGGTACCATCACAAGATTTGCTCATATAATATATCTAATTATGGATAATAAAGATATTTTTAAGTGGCACATGCATCCAGCGTTCATTTGCAGCTACAAGTAGTCCTTTCGTGCATACACATACACACACACATACACACATGCAAATAAATTTTAAAAAGTTGTAAAAGTGGTTGGTCAGAGCCTCCCCTGTGACTTCTGTGGTATTGATGCCACTGGATGCTCTTCAGCTCTTTGTCTTGATGACATCTCCTGGTCTTCCTTTTCATTCACCAGCCTGTCAGTTCTGAAGCAGATGTCAGCACCCTACAGGTGCAGACACCCCTTATGACCTGAACATCCCAAAGTTCTATGATGTCCATTTGGGGAAACCGCATCCTTGAAGCTGCTATGTCTACATCTTTGAGTCAGGTGCCAAGTTCAATGTACCAACGTGGAAATACAGCTGTGCCCTCACCCCTCTCGATGCAGCCCTGACTCAACCCTGACCTTGCTTAGTATATACTCAGCCCTTCGTACTCTGTCACCCATTCCTCCAGGGGAAGGATGTTTGGTCATTTCTCTTCTCCCTCTTTTTCTTCCTAGATTTGGCCAACTTCCCACCTCTTCTCTGGGGCTATGTCTAGCTCGAGACTAATAAGTCAAGGCTGGGTTTCGTGAATCGTAGGCTCACCCTGGCTTGGCCACTCATTAGCTGTGTATAATGAGCAGGTTATGTCACCTTTGTATGCCTTTGGGCCCCCAATAGCACATGGGCTGGATAATAGCATCCATCTTGTTTCTGTAAAGACTTCAAACAGTGCCTGCGACTTATTAACCTCTCCAGAAATGTTGTGATGAGAACACACCATGTTCATTATCTTCCTGGGAACCAGAGGGCCAGGGATCTGGGCTCAACCTCTCAGTGCCACATGGTCCCTTGATTCATGCTCAGTGGAGAAGTGAGCCTCCCCCCTGACCCCCATCATGACCATCTCTGCCTAAACTCTCAAATTTCATCAAATTTCTCTGACATGGAATCTATATTTGAATGTGATCATATTTTCTTAAGAAATTAATTTGCGGATCTAAAGATTTTTGAAAGGATGTTGTAAGTGTCTAAAAAATTATTCCAAATGACTAATTTTCTGGGTTAAAAGCCATTTTTGTTAACCAAAGATATGGCTCATGGATTTGGAAAATGTTTACCACCCTGTCACCTGATGTTGAATGATCCCAGGCTCTTTTCAACCATGGGCATGAGCTCAGCATTTTCTGCTCTCCACCCCTGCTCTTGAGCGGTCTTACATTCACTTTCTTTTGCTGTTAGTGACTCTAACAAAGAAAAATCATCCTTGCTCAGGCATGGTGAGAGTGGGGTTATAGAATCTGTTTACTCTTGCTTTTGCCTGCTGGGCAGGGGTGTTGGTAGGAGGTCCTTTGCTGGGTCAGCTCACACTGAACACTCCTGCCCTTTGCAGTAAGCCCCTGTTTTAAATCTTTGTCCTTTTTCTTGGCAGACAGTTGATATTGTGCGTCACCAAACAGTGCCCCCAGTGTAGCTGTGAAACCTGAATGGGCCAGGTTGCTGTGGGTCAGTGCTGGCTCATGCAGACTTCAGGCAACAGGATACAACTGATCCTCTGCAGAGCTTCTAGCCTATGTGCCTGTGCATCTGTGGATGGATCCTTCACAGCTTCTGCATGCTCCCCCTTTGATTGACCTCTACCCAGCCACGGTGCCCCATGGCAACCTCAGAGTGAGGTTAAAATCCACAAGGCAGGCCAGGAGGTAGAATGGGGGTGGTGGTTAGGCCAACTATGTCCTATCGTGCTGGCTGGCACATATGTAGATTCCAGGTTAGGTGCTGTTTTCACAAGGCTTGTTTCCTCGTTACACTTCAAAAATCATGTTGCATCCATTCTCTGGATTAATAAGCTCTGTAGCATTCTCTACGTGAATTAAGAATTGCACTGATGTGACACCACAGGGAATACAGACAAAAGGATACAGACAAAAAGACTGAGGAGGGGCCTCCGTGGAATGAGGATGGGGAGAGGGCGCATAAAAGTATAACTCAATGCAGATATAAGCATTAGGCAGTATGTTCATACAATAAAGTTCTCAATAAAAATTCATTAATTAAAATTAAAAAACAAAAGTACACTGAATTTTTTAATTTTTTAACTTATTTTATTTACTTAATTTAACTTATTTTTTAAAAAATTTAACTTATTTGCATTGTATGAGCAAGTCTTGTGAATAGGGAAATGGTACCCCCATTTCCCTCCTCCCTGTCCCCAACCCACTGGAGGCCCTCCTCGGTGAGATTGCTGGACTAGTCCATGGGATAGAGGGTTATGAACTGTACAAGAAGTAGCCAGTTTTTTCTTCGTGTGCTGTTAAGCGGGCAATGTCTCTGGGTATTCTCCCCCATCATGGCTCTTACAATCTTTCTGTCTCCTCTCTTCTACAAAGTTCCCTGAGTCATGGTGGGTGAGTTTTAAGTCTGTTTTACTGGTGAGATCTTAAGAGTCTCTGGATTTCTGCTTCCAGATCAAAGAAGAACACTAATTTTTTAAAATATATTTTATTTATTCATTTTCAAGCAGAGAGAGAGAGAGAGAGAGAACATCAGGGCCACCACCTTGTGGGTCTGGCTTATATGGGTCCTGGGGAATTGAACTGGGGACCTTAGGCACTGGAGGCAAGTGCCTCAACCACTGAACCATCTCTCCAGCCCTGATTTTTTTTTAATCCCAGATTGTTAGAAACACCTGAGAGCTATTTAACACTGGCCTAACCTAGTGGCCTGGAACTTTCCAGGACTATATGAAATATACTTATTTTCCTAAGCCAGACAATAGGTCTGGGTAGTTGCAGCCATGGCATCACTGACTATGATAAAAATTGCTAACAATGACTCAGCACTCCTATTAGTAACAAATACTGTGTGATGCTGTCTTTGGTCTAAATGCTCTTTAAAGTACTTTACATGTGTTCATTCATTAACTTTTCACAGAGCCTTGCACAACAGGCACTGTCATTGTCCCTACTTTACAGATGAATTAGCTGAGGAACTGGGTAAGCTGTCAAATGTCAAATAGCTAATCAAAGATAGAGAAGACATATGACCCCAGCCATTCACACTCCTCTGAGAGGTCAGCAACCACCTATAGCACCCATTCAAACAACCTGAGTCCAGTTGCCCCTTAACATCCTGGGGTGGTCATCAAACCCTCACTTGACTCAAGACTCTGAGATTGCAGCTTGCTTATCTCAGAGGAAGAATGGTGGTCACCCCTGCTTCCTTGCCTTCCCGCCCCAATCCACATCTTTGCTTCCCCGCATCCAGCAGGCCCTGACCTTGTGGCTGGCTGTTTTGCGTCATCCCCCTTAGCACCACGGTGCAGGGACCACACTTTGAGAACAACTGTTAATGGCTTCACATGAGACCGGTCTGAGGAACCTGGAAAAGCCTAATGCCACGGCTTTGGCCCGCATGAAGGGAATCTGACTTTCTGAGGCTGGGACCAAGCATCACTATTTGAATCAGACATCCAGGCGTTTGCAGTGTGTTGGGTGAAGACGGCTTCCCACCTTTGCTGGGGTGTGTTCTTCACCCTAGGACCCTACAGCCTCACCCATCTCCCTCCTCTTCCTAGAGTCTGCTTTCAGTCTACTCTCCCACTTTAATTTTGGATTTCTTTTCTCTTTCCTACCTCCCCCTTCCAGATAAAAGAACCAGTGCTGACCCCCAGCATCATGTCGCCCTTTAAGACCATAGTTGAATCAGTTGAAGCTGTGTTAGAAAGCATTCTTTTGCCGAGTCATCATACAGGAGTCCAGTTTCTGAGCATCTGAGCTTTGGGGGTTCTGTTCTCTAATTTTTGTGGCCAACATTGATGACCGTTGTCGTTGATTGCTTAGTGTACACATTGCTGTTCTAAGCACTTTACCTGTGACCTCTGTCCAGATACCTCCAGGTTCTTATTTAATGAACTGAAAATGACACACACACAAAACTTAAAGCAGCACAAAGGTTCATAAAGTAAAGCAAAAGTACAGGCTTAACGACCCTGCTGAGAGAGGCAGTGGACCACCTGAGTGAGAGAATACTCAAAGGCCCCGTCATTTTATGACATTGTAGGCGAAGAAGCTGACTTCTTTTTTATAATATTTATTTATTTGCAAGCAGAGAGGAGAGAGAGAGAGAATGGGTGTACCAGGGCCTATAACCACTGCAAACTCCAGATGCATGTGCTCATCTGGCTTTTTACGTGGGTACTGGGGTTGTTAGGCTTTGCAGGCAAGTGCCTTAACTGCTAAACCATCTCTCCTGCCCAAGAAGCTGATTTCTGATTTCTAAAGATGGAGTGTGGGCTCTTCCCTGGTTTGACTGACAGGTTTGGATTACCTTTCCTCTACTGTGCATTTTCCTTTCCATGATGCATGTTTTTAATCAGTTATAAGGCATAAGGTGGTAAACAGGGGATTCTCCCCAAAAGTTCATATAGAGGACACAGTTAGCCTCACTGTGCATACACCTCCAAACCAGTCCAGATCAGCAGACCCCTTGTCTTCCTATCCCAGATATATCGTAGAACATATTTCAATAGAAACTGACCACAAAGGGGGGTTGCTAATGATCACTGGAGAAGCAGAGGCTTATTCCATTGTTTAAAGTGGTACATTCATGCAGCTTGATGTGAGGGGTGGGGAAGGGATCCCAGGTAGCCAACAGGTTGGCAGGGGCAATGGTATGAAAAGAATGTGCTCACTGCTGAAGGCAGTAAGGTTGTTAAGCCAGTTCCCTATGCTTGCCTGCCTCAACCCTACCTCATATCAACATATCAGAGAGGTATAATTTTTCAGAAGGAGAAACTGAGGCACATGGAGATTAAATATCTTGCCCCCAGCTACAGAGTAGCAGAATCAGAATTCATACACAGGCTGTCCTCAGTTCTGAGTGGCTATGCCTCCCCGCAAATGGGTGGCTCATAATTCCAATTCAGATGCCTTGCCGGTGATGAGTCACTCATCAGGGGACTGCTTTCTGCAGAAATAAGAAATTGGAATTTGGACCCAGTGTTCGCTTCAATGACATTTGGAATTGATAACTCTTTTTATTTTCAACTTAAATGATAGTATCTCAGCAGGAAGGCCATGACTGGATTTAAATCCTATCAAGATCTTGGGCTCATCACCATCCGGAAGAGATGGACCTTAAATGATTCTGTGAGTGCCAGCTGTCAGGGTTGTGAATTGGAAATGTAAAAGCCAGCACCGCAATCATTCTGCAAATGGCAGGAAGCAACTCTGGGACTCTTGGTGGCCTTGATAAGGTTCTTCATTAGCTTATCTGGGATGTGACCTTCCAGTGTCAGACACTCTAGGGCATCTTCAGAGTCTCATTCAGGGTGTTTAATCAGAAAGATCATTGACCCCTTTCCATGACTTCTGGGAAAGTTCCATTTTTATGCTTGAATTTTCTTTCTTTTTTTGTGATACTCAAGATTGATGTTTCAGATTAGACTTTCTGCATTATATATATTTTTTATTTCTTTATTATCCATAATTAGATACACTGAATGAGCAAATAATGTGTTGGTATTCCCTGTTCCCTGATTTCCCTCTTCCCTGTCCCCAATCAGCTGGATCTCCTCCTCCATGGGCAGTCTGGATCAGTCTATGGGGTAGCGGGTTATGGATAGCCTAGGAGTCAACCTAGTTCCACACCCCTTTGTATGTTGTCACTGAGGGGGACCATGTCTCTGCCAGTTCTCCCCCACTATGGCTCTTACAATCTTTCTGCCCCCTCTGCTGCTCAGTTCCCTGAGTCATGGTGGGTGAGTATTAAGGCTGCTTTATTGTTGAGGAGTTGCACTGTATTAAATCTTGGATTCTCAGATGAATTCACAGGGTGCTGAGTCCCCTAGAAACTCTGGACTTCATTCAAATTTTCAAAACTAATAGTGGAGACAAGTCTCAGACTCCAAACCTGTGGTCTAGTGAGTGCTCACACCATACCGTTCCTCCCCCCACCCCATGTTCAATCCCCCAACTATATAAGGTACTAGATATACACTTTTTAATTCCCTTCTCCTGGTAAGCTTGTGCCATCAGAATTATGGCCTTATTCGTTTTTTTTATTTGGAGAAACGGGCTGGGGACTTGGGCTTCATTTGAAAGGGGACCTTCTGAGATATAGAACCCATGCTCTGTCTGCTCCAGAGGAGCTCGGTGAGGTTAGATAGTAGCTTCTAGAAGGAAGTGCTTGGAAACTTCAGGTACAGTATGCAGAACATATGCTCTTCTGCTCCATGGCCAGCAGACCTGAGTGGGCACACTCCACCTCTCATATTGTTTGAATACGGTCCCCTCTGTCACTTCCTGCTGCTAAGAAAGGAAGACATAAGGCTATTGGTGGCCAGCAGGTCAGCACACAGTGGGACTACAGATTAGTTCAGACAGTGCTTGCCTTTGATTTCCATTTCTAGGGAGGTTGTATTTCTCGTTTGTATCCAAATATCCAACATCCTTAGTAATTCTCCATGCTTCCTCTGTTTCCTGACACTGTCTCTTCAAGCACTTTCTTTGAAACTTCTTCTGTAGCCCTTCATAATCCATCTAGACTGATAATCTGTGCTACTTGACCATAATTCTGGTGGTATAACTTGGTTTTCCAAATTTCACATAACTCAGCATCATGTGGAAGCTCGGTGAACAGATCTTTAGATCCTCCCTGGAGTTCTGACTCAGAAGATAATGCTGATAATCCTGTTGTTCAAGGGCCACACTGTGAGGACCACTGGGCTAGAGAACCTGCCCCCCCTCCAGTCACAGGGGTCTGACCAACTAGGGATCCCAATGATGTGAAATTTCACTCATATTGGGGACCATGCCTTTGGAAGATACTGAGGGAGACTTCTGCAGTAGACAGGCTCTGACCTATGATCCTTATCATCACCATGATGTGAAATGCCTTGTTCCATTGCTGGGCATTAGCTCCATCTAAGAGCATCCCTCCCTGTGAGGATGGAGTGGCCTTTCTGTGTACTTTTTCATAACTATGTTATTGGCTCTCAAGCGAGATTATGCACTGGAACCGCCTAGGGGCTTTGTTAAATTGAGGATTCCAAGTTCACAGTTGGGAGGTGGAGACTGAAATTCTGCATGGTAAATGAGCTTCCAGGTGATGCTGATGCACGTGGTACAGTACTCCTGAATTCCAACCATATACACCAGTGCCTTCATCCCTGCCACACAGTAAGATGGCCTCAGAACCCTTAACTACCCAGTGCTTGAACCACCTCCCTTGGACATTCTAATTTAAGTCTGAGCATTCGAATTTTAACCCCTCTCACAAGGGATCGAAAGGCACTGCTGGGGTTGGGATCCACCAGCTTTTATAAAGAAGAAAGATTAACACTAGGAGTTGAGTGCATGTGTAGCACAAGGGACCAGGTTGAACTGGGGAAGGCACACCTTTTCCTCCAGAGAGCTAGAAGGTCTCCTAAGAATCCTGTTAAAATGCAAGTTGTGCTTTGTGTATGTTTGGTTTGGACCCTTTTTTAGACGTTTCTATTTAGATCCCAAATCATAGACAACACTATCAGTTCTGGCTGGTGCTAAGCCTCAAGGCTGGACCTCAATGACCCCTGTAACACCCACTGTCTCTACCAGTTAAGGTAGTGGACAGATTTCTCATGTAGCTTCTAGTTTTCATCTATCTTTCCTTAAAAACACATACTTTTTGCAGGGGGAGGAGAGAGGTTGAGATAGGGTCTCATGTAGCCCATGATGGCCTCAAATTCATTATGCAGCCAAGGTTAACCTTGAACTTCTGGTTCTCCTGCCTCCACCTACCAAGTGCTGGAATTGTAGGCGTGCACCTCCATGTCTGGCTACAAACACCATTGTTGTCTCTAGTTCTGCTTGGTATCCACACTGCCATTGGTCAATGCAGGTCGGTCCTCTTTTTTGTAATATTTTCTTCCTTTTCTCTTCACAGTACGAGATGCAAAAAACCTAATCCCAATGGATCCAAATGGGCTTTCAGATCCTTACGTGAAGCTGAAACTTATTCCCGACCCCAAGAATGAAAGCAAGCAGAAAACCAAAACCATCCGCTCCACACTGAACCCCCAGTGGAATGAATCCTTCACTTTGTAAGTGCCTCCTTATGTCCTGACTGAATTCTGCTCCATACACCTCACACGGCCAGCCTCATTAGAAATATTCGGTACAGGATGGGGGAAGGTCCTGTGAAAAATATCTCTAACTATGTCCGAATTTCTCAGACTATTAGGCAGGTAGCTGTCATTGCTTCTGTTGGATGGATAGTGACTTGGTTCAGTAAAAATTTACATAATACAAAACCCAATCTATCATAACCTGTTCTGTACCAAAAGAAAAATCTGTTTAAGGTATTACAGATAACATAAAAACATACAATGTATATTCCACTTCTTGATGGACTTGGATTGGTTTTTTTTATCCATAATGAGATACATTTAATGAACAAATAACGAGTTGTTATCCCCAGTTCCCCAATGCCCCTCTTCCCTGTCCCCAATCAGCTGGATATCCTCTTCTGTGGGTAGTCTGGATCAGTCCATGGGGTAGGGGATTATGGATAGCCTAGTGGACTTGGATTGTTTTGAGGGCTGTGAAAGGGTAATGAAGCAAGAATTTAATTTTTAAACTGTATGTGTATGTGAGAGAGAGAGAGAGAGAGAGAGAGAGAGAGAGAGAGAGAGAGCTTGTGATAGTCAGAGGACAACTTTACCTGTCAGTCTCACTTCCCACCTTAATTGAGGCAAGATCTCTTATTGTTCACCACTGCATGCCAGGGCTAGTTGGCTCACACGTTTCCAAGTCTCCTGTCTCTCCTTCCCATCTCTCCATAGTTGTCCTTGACTCACAGTGTTGTGGTCAGCTTTCTAGTTGCTGCACAGAAAGAACCCAAACAAAAGTGGCTTTTGGAAGAATGGGTTTATTTGGCTTACAGACTCAAGGGGAGACTCCATCCTGGCAGGGAAAATGATGGCATGAGCAGAGGGGTGGACATCACCTCTGCCACAGCACTGCAAACAATCGCAGGAAGGTGTGCCAAACACTGGCAAGGGGAAGCTGGCTTATAACCCCCACAAGCCCTCCCCCAACAACACAGCTCTATCGAGGTTGTAAAATCCAAACTGCCATCAGCTGAGGATCGATTACCCAGAACACATTCATTTGTTTGTGGGGGACACCTGGATCAAACCATGACACACAGGCATGTGCTTCCAAGTCTAGCTTGTATGGGGCGCTGGGGATCTGAATCAGGTCCTCACACTTGTGTGGCACACACTTTATCCATTGAGCCATCTCTTTAGCCCAGAATTTAATAGCTTTTTCAACACATAATAAAATGAATGGTGTCAAAAGTAATATTGCTCATGAAATAAAAAAGCAAATGTACCATTGAACAGGAAAGACTTCCTGGAGGAGGTGACCCGTGAACTGGGTACTGAAGCATCACCAGCATGTCAGAAACAGAGATGGAAAAAGGGGAAGGAAGGAAGGGAGAAATGGTGAGGGGGAGTGAAGAAGTCATGCACGAGGGAGCACTGACAGCAGGAACCCAAGCAAATGATCCCTATGGAAACATACTCAGAAAACAGCTTCTCTGTAGACACCAGGAAAGATGGCTGCCTGCTGGAGAAAAACCAGAGAACCCTGCTCTGGAAAGAGCCAGCTGTTTCTATTTTAGATGCCTTAGATGTCAAACTGCCCAACTTTGACCTTCTAGTGTTGGCCACCGAGGATATGTAAGCAAATGGCCAAGGCTATGCTCTAAGAAAACTTTTTATTTGTACAAACAGGTACTACATGAACAAGTCACCAATGTTATGTTCTAATAAAACTTTATTTACACAGATAATATGTAAACAAATGGCCAAAGCTATGTTCTAATAAAAGTTTATGTACACACACATGCAGTACCTCCTCTCTCACTCCCAGAAATCACAGGTTAGTCATTCTTGGTCTAACTTTGGTAGCCAGTATGAAGGACTGAAATCCTGTTGGCACAGTGTAGTAGTTAGTAGTTTGAATGTGATAGTTTGAATGTATGGCCCCATAGGCTCAGCCATTTTTTGGTTTTTTGAGGTAGGGTCTCGCTCTAGCCCAGGCTAACCTGGAATTCACTATGTAGTCTCAGGGTGGCCTCGAACTCAATGTGATCCTCTGCCTCCAGAGTGCTGGGATTAAAGGCATGTGCCACCACCTCAGGCTTCAGTCATTTTTGACTAAACTTCCTACTTGAGCCCCTGGCAGGGGGCACCCCTACAAGGGGGTGTGTCACTGGGGGCAGATCTTCAGTCCAGCCCTACTAGGTGTATTCAGAGCAGTTTGAGCTCTGGTGGTTCATGCCTGCTGGTGTTAGTGTTTGCATATGACAGTTGTTCTCTGTGCTTAGATCTGTGAAAGGAGGCAAGTTTCTTCCACCATTGATGGTATTCCCATGGATTTTGTAAGCCTGAAATGAACCCCCTTCTTCCCACAAACTGTGTCTGGTTGGATGTTTGTCTCAGCAACGAGGAGCTGACTGCAACACACAAGAAGAGAATTGAATGCACTATCTCTGTCAGGTTCAGACTATGGGAATGTTGGTATCTCCCAAGCAGCCATGACCAAGATAACCTGATGTGTCGTATGTGTCCTTTGTAGCAAATTAAAGCCTTCGGACAAAGACCGACGACTGTCAGTAGAAATCTGGGACTGGGATCGAACGACAAGGAATGACTTCATGGGATCCCTTTCCTTTGGCGTTTCAGAACTGATGAAGATGCCAGCCAGTGGATGGTAAGGAATCCCCCAAGACTGAGCCCATCCCAACCTGGGACCATTGAGAGAGGCCATAAATAGGCTGGTTTTGGTGTCTAACATGCTGGTGGACTGTATGGTCATCTGGTCACAGTGTCTCTGTAGAGGCATTTCTCCAACAGCTAGAGTAGTTGAAGGAGAAGATTCAGTGAACTTGCCTTTAATCCTCTGCTCCTCACTTCCTTGTCTTTGAAGGTACAAGCTGCTCAACCAAGAAGAGGGTGAGTACTACAATGTGCCCATCCCAGAAGGGGACGAAGAAGGCAATGTGGAGCTCAGGCAGAAATTTGAGGTGAGGATTCCCATGAAGAAGCTACAGGCCACGCCTTTCCTGTGGTCACTTCTTTGAATAGCACGTAGTAATCTTCATGTTAACACTTGCTTTCCTTAGGTAAGGGAACACTTGCTTTCTTGACTTAAAACACAAATGTATATATATATATATATATATATATATATATATATATATATATATATATGGTTTCATTTATAAGCTGTTGGCATTCTGTGTCTATTGTCCTTTGGAGAATGAAGATTGGAAACACCACAGAAATGAGACATGGTTGACTTCCATATTAGAAATAGCTGGAGAAGACAACAGGCTTCTGAGTACAGAGTCCTCTGACAGGGAAGAACTGGCTGATCCTGAAAAGGATACCATTTAGGCCTCTGCTGGGTGATAATTTGTATATGATTCACTATCATGCGAATGTCTAAGATTGTTTTGTCCCAAAGAAAGCAAGCTGTCCAGCTTTGTTCTATGGGATCTGCTCTAGCGAAACTCCTTTGTGATGGGATTCTGTTTTCTCTTCACTCTAAGCATTTAGAGAAGGCCAGCCTCCTGCTCTTGTTCTGATCTGGTATTTATGTCTGCCTTCTGTCCCAGGCTCATTTGCCCTTCTTTATTGGTTGCCCCTCTCTTTCTTCTCCTCCATCCCTTCTTCTCTTTATTTACCAAACATTTTATCTTGTGTATCAGTTACTTTCTCATTACTGTAAATAAATACCTGTCAAGAAACAGCTTAAGAAAAGAAAGGATTTTATCTTACAGTCTTGAGGGGAACTTTCATCATGGTAGGGAATGCACAGCAGAAACAGGAAACTGGCTCATAGCAGCAGGAAGTAGAGAGAGCAACCAAGCTATATACCTCAAGACCCACCCCAGTGACACACTTCTTCCAGCAAGACTCCACCTCCTAAAGGTTCCATAACCTTTAACCAACTGAGGATTAAGTATACAAACACATGAGTCTATGGAGGACATTTTACATCTAAACCACCACACCACAACTTGTAATGAATAGCCTTCCCTCTAAATCTCTGCCTGATGTTCCAGAACATGACTTTTGACATTTGTCTTCCTTTCTTTCTTTCTTTTTTTTTTTTGTTTCTCAAGATAGGGTCTCGCTCTAGTCCAGGCTGACCTGGAATTCACTCTGTAGTCTCAGGGTGGCCTTGAACTCGTGGCAATCCTCCTACCTCTGCTGGGATTAAAGGTGTGCGCCACCATGCCCAGCTCAACATTTTTCTTTACACATCTTTCAGATTGTATTGATCCCCAGGTGTGACTCAAATTGAATCTGCTCATTTGCTTAGAGCAAGATCTCTAGTCACTTTGGTTTTTTTTTGTTTTTGTTTTTGTTTTTGTTTTTTGGCTATGTGAACAATTCATATAGTTGTCTCTGCAGCCTGTGTAACTACTTCATTACTTTCTGAGACCTTTTCTTCTTCATTAGCTTTCCCTGGAATTTCTCAACCTTGAATACACACACACACACACACACAGAGAGAGAGAGAGAGAGAGAGAGAGAGAGAGGCGTGGCATTAATGGGATTCTAATGGTGTTATTTTCCTTATTCTGATATTGACAAAGGTGGGTATAGGTCAGATAGGATGAATTCCAGAGGATGTAAAATATAAAATTGGTCAAACCATTTCATCTGCAAACCAGTGATTTTTTTTGGTTAAAGTAGATGTTGGTGGTAGTACTTAAGGTCAGGGGCTGTAAGATTGCCTGCCTAATAGGAACATAAATTGGTAAATTGAGTCACGTGCACTGTAAATAAATAGCCTAACAGCAGGCCTCGGGATTTGCGAGACAGTTAGGAGCAGTGGAGACTGGTGTGAGCTGGTAAGCTTGAACCCAAGTAAAAATGGCAACCAGGCTAGTCTACAGCTCCATAGTAGAGTACTTGCCTATTATGAGCAAAGCCCTGGGTCCCATCTCCAGCACCACAATTAAATTAAATTTAAAAATAGAAAATAATATAGAGGGGATATGGAGATAGTTCACTGGATAAGAGCACCTGCTGTGCCAGCATAAGGGCATGATAGGGCCTGAGACTGTCCAAGTTCAATTCCCTGTCATCCACATTAAAAACTGGGCATGGGCACACACGTTTCTGTAACCCCAGTTCTTCAGAGTGTGGAGAGATCGGGGCTCACTGATGGAAAACAGCAGCTCCTAGCTGGAGGGAGAGACTCATTTCAAGGAAATACTCCGATGAGTTCTTCTCTGGCCTCTGCACTCACACACAGCGTGAACGCATTTGTACACACATCACACCAAACACTATTCTGCATGTGCCCTACACAAATGCACATGTACCAAAAAAGAAAAAGAAAAATTTAGAAAATGACAACCCCTTTCTCCAAGCCAGACATTGTTAGAAGCACATATGTGAACCTCTACAGCCACATCTCCTGTTCTTCAAGAGATATCGAGTCCAACTTTGTACATGACATGTTTTAGCATATTTGAGTGTTGGCATAAAAAGGTCAAACATACATCCATTGCTTTAGACTCAAGTAGGAGTCAACCAGGGAGAACTAGCCTGTAGTTTCTGCTGTTTAAGACAACAAGAGAAAAAAAATAAAAGGAAATGTGTGTGTGTGTGTGTGTGTGTGTGTGTGTTTAAGAATGAGGTTCTTTATAAAGAAGACATCCTTTTTTAAAGGAATTCAAATGCAAAGATGAAATTCAAGGTTTTGTCAGGCATGATTTTTCTTTTCCTTTCTCCTTTCTTCCACTGTCTTCATCCTCTGCTCCCATCCATGCCCCAGCTGAGGACCCAGCTCTGGAATCCAGCCTTGAATGACCCTCACAATGTCCCCCACCCCTGTGATGCATGGATCTTCAAGAGAGTTTTGGGACAGTGAGTGCCAGCATTACTCAGCTGTGGTAGGGCAGAGCTGACAAGACCTTTACTAAATCTCATGCCCACAAGTTTCAGAACCATGGGTACAGGATGTATTTGAGGAAGGAACAGTGTCAGGACTTCACAGACTGTTAGTTGAAGTAATTCAACTCTGAAACTTCTCTTTACTGATAGAGAACTATTGACCCACTTGGATGCTTCATTTCCATGGCCTCCTGATGAGTAACCTTCCCATTTCTCTGGGCAGTGAGACTACCTTTTTATAAAGGTCAACATTTTTCCAAGTTGAAAAATAAAAACTACAAGCCACAAGACTTGAGACCAGAAGCAAAGGGTTTTTTTTTTTTTATTTCTTTGTTTATTTTCTGTAGAGGTGGTTTGAGGCTGTGTGTCACTTATTGGGGTCTCCCTCCTGAAGAGCTGAACTTGAATGACCAAGTACTAGTCCAGGGGTGTAACAACCCCAGGGCAGGAGGGAAGGAGGGAAAAGAGAGGAGCAGAATGGTGGGAGCTGAGACCCTGAGGTCCATGCTTTCAGTGCCTGCATGAACTGCATCCCAACCTTTTCCCCCGCACATCTTCCAGATTGTCTTGTTCTGAGCTTTTACTCAGATTGCATCTGCTCGTTTACTTAGAGCAATTTAAAAAAAATCAGCTGCAAGGAACTAGGGAGATCATGGTGTCAGGAAAATGGCCACAATTACATGGTGATTGCCACACTCCTAGAAGAGCCTAATCTGGTTTTAGGCAGGGTTCCATCCCATAACGGCACTTCATTGAGGTCTGTACATGTCAAAGTTGCAATCCTTCCCTCCAGCCTCAGTGTTGCGAAGCCATGTGCTAGGGCAGAAAGGCTGGGGTCTGCATTTGAGCAGCCTTTCCAAACAAGGTGTCAGTTGGCGTTGGGATATTGTTTTAGAGAACTTAGTTTAACCCCTCCCACATTTCCTGCTCTCCACACCCAAACCCAGCACAAGTGTTGTGTGTCACTGCACCCCTGTCATTGTCCTTCTGCCCACACAACTACCATAGTGACACTCTGGGCATCGCATCTGTTTGTCAGCAGGGAGGAAGTAGAGAAAGTGACTAGCACTGGTAAGCAGGGCTGGTCTCTAAAATCCCAAGGTCTGCTCCCAGGGACACAAGCTTTCCTCCGGCAGACTCGACTTCCCAAAGGCTCCACCAGCTGGGAATTAAGTATGAGCCAAACATGTGAGGCTATGGGGGACACGCCACACTCTTCACCTGTTAGTCCTCCATCCCCCAAACCTTCTTTTCACCCTCCAGTAACACTGTCGTTCAGCTGTTTAAGTTCAATGTTGAATCACCATGAGTAACAACAGATCATCTCCTGGCTTTCACATGCACGCGTACACACATGCACTCCCACACAATGAACCTGCACACATGCATACATGTATATACACACAAATAAAACTAGAACCTGCACACATGATGTTGGGATAGTCAGCCCTGTTATAATCACGTGCCCCAGACAGCCTCCACTCCGTCCTGTTATTTTTTCATGTCCACATTTTTTCTGTCTGTCTGTCTGTCGTCTGTCTGTCTGTCTGTAATCTTCTTTTTTTTTAATCTTAAATATATATTTATTGTCCATAATGTGTTACATTATTCAGTGGGCAAACAATGAGTTGTTATCCCCAATTCCCCAATGCCCCCCTCCCCATCCCCAATCAGCTGGGTATCCTCCTCCGTGTACCATCTGGATCAGTCCTTGTGGCAGGGGGCTCTGGATAGCCTAGTACTCAGCCCAGACCTCCTGGCTCAAGTGTGTTGTTGCTGAAGGGTGCCATGTCTCTGGATAGTCTTCTTTTATAACTCAGGCTGGCCTCAAACTCCTGATCCTCCTTCCTATGTCTCCCCTCCTGAGTGCTAGGATTCAAGGGCTGTTTTCCCACACCCAGCTCTGTTTTCTGGAAAGAGTTAACCATCCATGCTTTACACATCCTTCCCCAGAAATCAAAAGTCATTCAGTCAGATGAAAAAGAAATGAAACAAACATGTATTTGCAGCTCTCCCCACTGCATCAGTAGTCATGGGATAATTGGAAAATTTTTATCTTATTTAAGTTGTTGATTTTAGAATCTTGGCATAGAGAATGCTCCACAAGTGAAGCTCTTAGGAGCTAATGAAAATCCCAGGATGGTAGGGAGAGCAAGAGCTCTCCCCTGCAGGTGATAGCAGAGCAGAGCGCTTCACCTGCCCAAAAGACACAAAGCAGAACCTTGACCACAATATTCACAGAGAGTGCCTCTGTGGGCCTTGAATCTGCCCCATGTCTGTCTTCAAATAAAGTGAAGGTGGTCCCTGTGTCATAAACTAAATGCTCTATCTTTTCATTTGTTCAGTAAGCAAAGCTCCAGCAGTGACCAGAACAAACAGTCCTACTTCCTATGGAGCTGGTGTTCATACCTGCAGGCCCAGCTTCTCATTTTGCGGGATGAATCAGGGAAGTTACTGAGAAATAAACATACAGTGATGTCCTGTGCTGGTGAGCACTTCACCAGAATCTCCTATTGCTGCTGAGGACATCCAGGATTCCTGTCTTTCCTCCCAAGTCTGGGTTTCTGCTCCCTCACCCCCCCCCCCGCATGAGGCTCATAGCCAGGGCTGGGAAAAGGTGCCTTTCTCCAGAGGTGGTCCCAAGGATGGGAGTCCTCTGGCTCAATAAGCATTGTCTGTAAAGAATAAGATAGTATATGTTGTAGGCTTCACAAGCCACTTAAAGTCTGCTATAATATTTTACTCTGCATTGTAGCATAATAACTCCTATCAACAATGTTTGACAAATAAACATGGCATGTTTCATTAAAACTTTATTTATAAAAACAAGTGGCAGGCCAGATCTGCCCATGGACCATAGGTTGCCAGTTTCTGATTCCGCCCATGGGACTCTGGGATCAAATCCTGATTTTGCGAGTTATTATCAGTATAACTTCCCTGTGCCTTAGTAGTCTTAATTGTATGGGAATAACAACAACATTAAACAAAACGTCTAAGTTTAAATAAGTAGAGAATTCTGGAAATCTGAAAATCATATTTCTATACAAATATTAGTTTCTTATAATTATCATTGTCCAGCATACCTCACTCATTATAGAAGCTGGTTATTAGAATATTCCATTTGCGTGTACATGTGTGTATGTATGTGTTTAGGTTTGTTTTATGAAGGTGTATATGTGTATGTGTGCATGTGAAAGCTAGACGATAACCTCAGCTACTGTTATGTGTCATTCACTTTTTTAACAAGGTCTCTCATTGATCTGGAACTTACCAAGTATGCTAGGCTAGCTGGTTAATGACCCCCAGGGATCCTCTTGCCTCCTCCTCTCCAGCACTGGGGTCATAAACATATACTACTATGCCCGACTTATTATAACTTCTGAAGTTTCCTTGAAATTAAGGAGTTTTCATGTTGAAAGCATGCGCTAAAGTGGGTAACATAGTCTGGCCCTACTATGAAACAGAAACATAAGTCCGATCACCATATGTAATGTTCTAATGAGAACATACATCCTGATTTGCATGGATTTCTGGAGCATAGTATGAGCATAGGTTGGGCACTTTGTGAGCTGGGAGTGTACTGGATAATCCCTGAGCAGAATGGGCTATTGATGGTTGTTAGAGGAAGGAGACGAGATTCTACAATTTAACTGGCACAATGGTTTGACTTAGGGTCTTGAGTAAAGGTTCAAAAATGAACACATCTGACAGATGACTGATAAAGTATAACCATGGTGGAGGTAGCCACTAATAATCCATTAGAGAAAAGATGATGTTAGCAACACAATGTCATTAATTTACCAGTTACTTATTTCATCCCTGTGGAAGATCAGCATTTCTGTAAGTTATCATGTCACCATTTTGACCTTTGACAAAAACCAAGGATGATAATTATTTACATCTTGAGCTACACCCAGGGAGTTGCATGTATCTTCACTCCATGTCTTCTTTCTGTCTTTGGTTTATTGAGACGGGTCTCATGTAGCCCAGGCTGGCTTAGTGCTCACCATGTAGCTGGGGATGACCTTGAGCTCCTGGTTCTTCTGCCTTTGTCTTGCCATCTTTTAAAGCAGTTCTAGAGGTTATTGCCGACACCTGCAGCTTTATCACCATGCTTATTAATGAGCTTTTATATCTTTATACTATATCTGTCAGTCAACGACTTCTTTCCTTGAGCCCACTGGGGCCACATCTACCTTCCCAGGAAAAGTCTTTTAAGAATTAAGAAAATGAAACTGGAAGGACTGGACTGGGGAGAGTTCTGGGACGAGATTACAAGCCTTCCTCCTCCCAGGGCTGTATCCCCTCCTCTGCTCACTCCTTCTTTCTCACAGTGCCCGATGGATGACTTGGCTTCTCCTGCTTAGAACAACTCACTCAAGACCTTCCCCAGTGCTGCTACCAAGAGAGAAAATCAGGGCATAAGGGCAAATAGCCTTAGTCAGGGACCTGGCTCCTAGAAGCCAATGGTACCTCAGAACAAGCATGGGAGACCATGTCTCCCTCCTTCATATTTCTGTATTTCATTACAAAGGAAAACTTAAATTTTCTCATTTTGCTCCAGGATTGTTATTACTACTTTGAATGTGTATTTTGAATGCTTTGAGCAGTCAAGGACTTGGGATGAACTCATTGCATTCTGTTCTACTCCTTATCAGTTCTTGGAGACTCAAATCTAATTTAAAAGCACCAAACAGCTTTCCTTAAATGGGACAGCATAAGAGAACATCCTTCTAGTCTGCCTGACTGTCCACACTTTTTATTGATTGCTCTCTTTATCCCATAAAAAAAAAAAAACAGGAAGCTTGGGGACTCAGGAGATGGCTCAGCAGATAAGAATTCTTTCTGTGTAAGCATGAAGACCTGAGTTTGGTCCCCAGCACCTATGGAAAAAGCTGGGGATAGCAGCCCATACCTATAATCCTAGTACTAACAATGCAGGATTTGGGGGTCTCCATAGAGGTCCCCCAAACTTGTAAACTCCAATTTTGGGTCTTTATCCTATTTTAACAAAGAATTAATCAAATGGACTCGAGAAGGCTAAATTGTGAATTATTGAGTTAATTTAGGGAGAAATAATAATTTGTGAGGTTTATTTAGGGAAAATTGATGTCTAGGAAAAAGCTGGGGCAGTTCCACACACGTGTGGGAGATCAAACATAGCCCTTCAAACAACAGAGCAGAGAGGATTAAGAAATAGTGAAGGACTCAGAGATCAAAGATAAATCTTACATATAATAAAGCGAGCGGGTACCCCCCACCCAAAGCATGACACAGATAGAGGGCAAGAGGAAGAATACCCAGCCAGGCTGGTAAGGAGAGACAGACTCATGTGAATGTCAGGCTGGTCAGAGAGATCACAGGGCAGAAAGAGAGACTGTGCCATGTGGGTAACCTCCTTTATATGGATCAGACATCCAATCAGGGTGAGCCTTGTCATCAGGCTCTGGTGGGTAAGCAGAGACCCAGTTGTTTCAGACTCAAGGGGCTGATCCAGGGAGGTGGAGCCGAAGAAGCAAGAAGTTCCTGCTGGGAGTGTCACTGGCAGCCATCTTGGAGAGACAGGATCAGACCCAAGTCTCAGTTTCAGATGGACAGAATGACATCTCCCTGTTCCCTCTTTGGGCTTCTGTTCCTAACTAACTGCCTGAAAGAAGCTAGTTTCCTCCTATTTCTCCTTCACTAAGGGGGGGGGGCATCAGAACCAGGAGGATCACTGGGGCTTGGGGTTAGCCAGTCTAACTAAAAAACAGTCATCCCCAGGTTTAGTTAGAGACTCTGTCTCAAGGAAATAAGGCAGAAGTGTGGCAGAGGAGGACATATGAAGTCTTCCTCTGGCCTCTGCATAGGGCACAAGCATCCATACACGGGTGTATATATATATATATATATATACACACACAGACAGACAGAGAGAGAGGGGAGAGAGAGAGAGAGAGAGAGAGAACCTGAATTCACCCTAACCATTTCCCCACTCTTACTACAGCTTTTACTCCCCACACTGCTTCACTGCAGGATAAGTTATAATCTAATATCAAAAATAAATTAAAAAGTCAAATAGACTTATGTGTTGTAGCATGAGGAGAGCTGAGAGGAAACCAACTTGGACAGCACCATGGTAGAATAGATCTGTTGTCAGAATATAATGAAAATGAGGTCCCATTAGAAAGCAGGCAGATGAGATATCATCAATAACTCGTTTGAGTATCAGCACCCAAGAAACCAAGATGAATTGATTTAATGACAGTGTCACTTGAAGCTTGTGTGTGCTATCTAGTGGGAAATACTTCTGAAGCTCAGAGAAGACAGAAAATTATGATTAAATATGAAATATGGAAACTGCTTGTGAAGTTGAGTCCCACCTCCCATCTCATCCCTTCCTGGAGGTCGAGAGGAGTGACATCTAGGGGCAATGAGGCAGCAGCAGGAAAAATGTGCACTGCACTGAGTGATGCCTGCTGGGCACCAGGCAGTCTCTGGCCTGAACATGGAGTGTCACTTGCTTTGAGGAAATGTTGTTAAAAGCCCCAGCACTGGAGCTGGATTGCTGGGGTTCAGTTTATTGACTTTGGATAAATTACTCAATGTTTCAGCCTAGTATTCTCAAGAGAATATAAAGTGTAAGGAGCTAGCCCCATTTCCTCATCCCTGTTCTAACACTTCCTGCCTGATAACCCTGAAGAGTTTCCTTAAACTCTGACCTCTAGTTCCCTTGCTTATGAATAGGGTGATAGTACCTGCTGCATAGGCCTGCTGTGAGAAGTAAATCAGATCACTTAATAAGTGTAGGTTGTACCTGGCTTGTAGTGAGTGAGCTCAATATATGTTAGCCATTGCTTGATTTCTTTACTTTGATAGTAATTGAGCATATAAAATAAACGTACTTTGGTTTTGACTTATATTTATGCAGTAATAAACTCTGAAGCTACTTGTGTGTGTGTGTGCGCGTACGTGTGTGTGCAATGGAGGTACCATAAAGAGACACGAACATTCTCAAAACCCCGTTTTGATCATTAGAAATTTTTATTTATTTATTTGCAAGCAGAGACAGAGAGAAAAGAGAGAATGAGCATTTCAGGGCCTCCAGCTGCTGCAAACAAACTCCAGATCCATGTGTCACTTTGTGCCTCTGGCTTTATGTGGATAGTGGGGAATTGAACATAGGTTGTTAAGTTTTGCAGGAAATGCCTTAACTTCTGAGCCATTTCCCCAGCCCCTAGAAATTTTTGACAAGCTATCATTCTTGAAAATATAGTAATGGACTGGTATCCCAACATCAAGTTTCCTAGACCCTAAGCCAAATCCTAAATTAGCTCCTGTCTTGATGTTCACAGCAAACAGTTGTAAACGTTCATGTAGCCTTGGGTCCATGAGCCCTTATGAACTGCCACTGTCTTTCTCATGGGACCTGGTGTCCAGGAGCGTTGAAGGCATTGAAGACATTGAACATGTCTTCCCTGATTGCAAGCTACGTCCCATCTAAAGGATCTGCCTCATGTTTGCTAAAGTCACCTTCCCCTGACTCCACCAAAGGCATCTGGGCTCTCCCCAGAACCTCAAGCCAACCCCCTCAAATTCACTCTGGTCTTCTCCAGACATAGACCATCATCTGACCATGTCACACTCGGCGTTCCTTTCAGATGGTCAAGGAAAAGCAGAAATTCTTCTACCCGCTGGGTGGGTTAGCCCAGAGGAATCACATCCATACACTGCTCCTTATTTGAATATGTCATTATCTAAATAATCACATTATCATAAATTCCAAAAAGTAAATAGCTGTGTCTTCCCATGGCTAGAAAACCCTCTAGGGCTTTGCTGTATAACTTGTCAGTCACTGGTCATATGACACTGGAGCATTTAAAGATACATGTAGTCCATGTGAAATAGACTTTGAGCTTAAACTACACACTAGCTTTCAAAGACATAGTAATAGGGAAAGAACACAAAATACCACATGTTGATTATATATTAAGATAATATTTTGGTTACATATATATTCAATAATTATATTTTATGGCACGTGCTTAATATTACCTATCACTATATGAATATTAAACATAATTTTGAAATTAATTTTACTTTATGCTGTCAATGAGTTTACTAAAAAATGTACAGCTGTGTATATAGCTTATTATATTTCTATTGTACAGGGTAAGTCTAGAATATTCCTCCCAATGAACAAAAATAGGATACTGTGAGGTAAGGACCAATATGCCAACCCTATGACCTGCTAGTATATTTTTCTAGGGCACACAAATCAATTGTTTCCAAGAGATCTAAATTTCTAGATCTGTTTCTCTAGATTCTGGGCCTGTGTCTGGCCCCAGATAAATATATTTTTGTAGCTGTATTCGAGATGAGGAGGTAACGAAGCTGGGATTAATATTTGAGTTTCCTGCTAGTTTAATAAGGGACATTTCTAGCAGTTGTCCCAGAAGTCACAATGAAACCAATAGAAATTTTTGAGCTACTTGGAAATCTGCCCACCTTCCTCCTTCCATGCTGGCACAAAGTTGTTTTACCTCTCAGACTAAAATGAATGTCTCCCCTAAGGGCATGTAGACCCATAGGCTATGTTAATCTTAACTGACATTTTGGGAACAGGTGGACACTAAGTATTCATGGACTGAGTATTTTATTTGACAGACTTGTTAAAAATTAATTCTGCAAAGAATCCATTGTCAGAATGCAAAGCTAAGTGTCAGAAAGATGGTGGAATAGGAGATTTCTGCCACCGTGTCCTCTTTTGAAGCATTGCTTTTTGACAGCTACCTAGGAATCGTGATACCTTTGTGGGTGTCTAGCTATCCAGCAAAGAGCCAGCACACTGATGGAACAAAATAACCAAGAATGGGTTCATTGAAGAAAGACAGCTTTATTTATTTCATCCGTGTCACTCCTCCCCCAAGGCAGTGCAACTCAGTGCCAGAGAGACCTCACAGGGAAAAAGAGCCCAGAGAGTGAGCACCCATCTCCCACAAGCAGGACAATGCCCAGGAGACACACTTCTTCCTCAGCCCACTCTGAGATCAGCATGTTACAGGTGCAGATCTGAGTTGAGAGGATGGGTCATCTTGCTGTGATTTCCAGTTCTTGTGTCTTGGAGCAAAGATTTGCACAAGGGACATTTGGTAAGGCAAGAGACATAGAGATAGCTTATTAAGAAAGAGAAAGGTACTCCCAAAAATGGGAGTGGGAGTGGGTAATGATCCTGGGTAAAGATAGATAGATAGATGATAGATAGATAGATGATAGATAGATGATAGATAGATAGATAGATAGATAGATAGATAGATAGATAGATAGATAGACAGATAGACAGATAGATCTAGATCTAATATATATATATATGTGTGTGTGTGGGTGGGTGAGTGTGGGTGTGTGTGTGTGTGTATGTGTGTTCAGAAGCCCTGGGCCATGATTCTCATGGCCATTTAGAGGTTATTTACATTTAGTTACATAGTGTCTATCTCTCCTGCATTTGTACTTTGTATATGCTCTGTTGTTGCATGTAGCCCAGATAAGGAAGGTGCCAGTGGGCATCTTTCATATGTTAATATTTTTCAACTTTTGATTGACAGTTTTTGTACATGTACATAATATACTTTGATCATATCCCTTTCTTTTGTCCCCTCCCCTTCCAGAGTCCCTTCTTCTTTCCACTAGTCCCTCTTCTATTTTTATATCATTCCATCATTCGGCATCATCAAATTCATGATGACATGTTGATGGGGCCCAATACCTGCAGGTCTGTGCAGGTAACAACAGTTCTATGAGGTCATGAATGCAGTGGCCACCTTGTGTCCAGAAGACAGTATCCAAAGTGCTCCTCCCCATCCTTTGTCTCTTGCATTCCTTTTGCCATCTCTTCCCCGGTGTTCCCTGAGCCTTGGGAGGGTGTGATAAAGATGTCTCATTTAGCGCTGAACCTCTTCTCAGCACTTTACTATTGATGCCTCTGTCTCTTTAAGTCCTTGTTCTGCTGCTAACAAGGAGAATGGAGAGCTATGGAGCAGAGAAGACCTGCTTGGGGCCCTGCTAACTGCTCTGTGGACTCCATTGGGAAGTCCACCCATGAGCCCCAAACTAGCCTACAAGCACCCTAGATACATGCAGAAAAATCGATGTGCATCCTGGCAGTTTAGATGTTTGTGACCTTCAGAACCATACCAGAGTCTAAAGCAAAAGAAATTCAGAGGTCATGAAAAATCAGTGGGTTTTTTTTTTTTTTTTTGAGACATAAAATTAGGTCTGGAAACTCCAAGGAGCCAGGAAATACTGTTTCCCTAAGGCCATATATGTATGTCAGGTTTTTTGTTTTGTTTTATTTTGTTTTTATTGTTTTTTCAAAGTAGGGTCCCACTCTAGCCCATACTGACCTGGAATTGTGATCTCAGGCTGGCCTCAAACACATGGTAAACCTCCTACCTCTGCTTCCCGAGTGCTAGGATTAAAGGTGTGCACCACCACGCCCGGCTCTGTTTTTTTTTTTAATATTTTATTTATTTGTAATCAGAGAGATACAGAGAGAGAGAGAGAGAGAGAGAGAGAGAGAGAGAGAGAGAGAGAGAGAGAGAGAGAGTATATGGGCATGCCAGGGCCTCTAGCCATTGAAAATGAACTCCAGATGCATGCATCACTTTGTGCATCTGGCTTCCATGGGTATTGGGGAATTGAACCTGTGTCCTTAAGCTCTGAAGGCAACTTTTCCTTAACCGCTGAGCCATTTCTCTAGCCCTATTGGGGATTTTATTCAAAGGTAACATTTTGAGATTCCGTCTTACTGATTAGCACAATAGAATCCAGTCCAGCCCCTGCTATCGTTAAGGTACTTAAATTGATGGAGATGATACTCAGGTGCTAGGTTATATGTGGAGAGAAAGCAAGCGTTTTCCTCTCTTCTTCACTGTTGTCTAAATTGGATTTTCTAAAATCCTCTGTTGTCTTTGAAGACTTTATCTAATTCACAGTGTTCCTTTTCAGATCGAGGGGGGAGGGAAATAGTCCATTGGAGATCCTCAGATAAATCATAGCTATTTGTTGATCTGATCAGCCCAGCCATGGTTACTATGGAAACCTGAGTGCTTTCAGATGACCTTTTAGACACAAAGCAGAAAATCTATGTGCCCCCAGTATGGATTGTGCTTTTTTTTATTTTTGTCCCTAAATAGCTACTTAATTACTTTCTGAATAGGGTGATGTTAAGGAGGGGGAAAAATCTATAAATGCACATCCGTTGAGATAGGTTTTAATGTCCATACCTCATTGTGGTCTTACAAGCGAAGTCTTAGGACAAAATTTAGAGGTGGCATTCATTTTTACACCTTCATTAGCTTCATTAGAACAGAGGTTAGCACTGCCACTCCACTGAGCAAACCCGGACAAAGTCTCTGATGGTGATGATCATGGTGCTACGGATTAGTCTGTAAGGGAAGATGGCCACGTTGGTGCAGCAGAGACCAACCATGTATTCTCACTTTCATTTAGCTTGAGGACATGGCTTTGTTGGGGGGGGGGAAACAATATGATGAATAAGCAAAGGAAATGGAGATATGTTTATGTAACCTAATGCATTCCTGAAACAATGTAAAAAGCTCATGTTGGGCTGTAGAGAGATGGCTCAGTGGTTAAAAGCACTTGCTTTCAAAGCCTGATGGCCCAAGTTTGATTCCCCAGTACCCACATAAAGCCAGATGCATAAAGTGGCACATGTGTCTGGAGTTTATTTGCAGTGGTGAGAAGCCCTGATGCACTCATATTCACTCTTTCTCTAATAAATAAAACATTTTTTAAAAAATAAAATTAAAAGCCTATGCTGTGGGAGTGGCCTGCTGGGTGAAGAAACAGGGCAAGCCTAATATTAAAGTTAAACTAAAAGCTTTCCAGAGTGCTTGGGTCTGATATCCATAGAGGAGGAGTGAGGACTGAGGCTGCTTTCTTCCACTTATAGGAAGTGCAAGGAATGAAGACAGGGCCAATGTTCCTTGGCACAAATGTAAACATGGAGACTCAACATTGATGTGGGTCTTTATGTCACCAGAAAGGAAGTGAAAGGGGAAAAGCTCTCAGGTAGAAAAGCTTACAACAAGGGTGTTCATCTTTTTTGACACAGCAATATGATGTCATCTATAACTATGCTGGGCCACATTCGTAGCTATCCTGGAACACCTTTCATTCCAATACTCAGGAGGCAGAGGAAGGTGGAGTTCAAGGTCAGCCTAGTTTGCATCAACACATGCCTGGCCTAGAGTAAGAGTGATTCCACACATCATGCTCTCCACTGTTTCCCATGGAGCCTGTCCTATAGAATATAGGACTGAAGGACCCTGGAGAGATTCAGGCCCAAGGATACTGAAGCTCTGAGCATTTGTAGAGGAAGTAGCAACCAGCCTGTGCTCTGTATTCTTTACAACTCCACGTATGCTTGGAGCATGAGCCAGCAGCCTCTAATTAATAAAATGGGGAGATGGCTCAGTCAGTAATATGCTTGCAATGCAAGCACGAGAGGCTGAGTTGAGTCCTCACATAAAAGCCACATGTGGCAATAAGTATTTGTAATCCTAGCTCTGGGGAGGTAGAGACAAGCAGATCCCTGGGGCCCATCTAGCTGATACCTTAAGCTCTGGGGTTCAATGGAAGATTCTTGTCTCAAAAATAAGGTGGAAAGCAATAGAGAGAGAGAGAGAATAAGAGAACAAGAGAGAGAGAGACTGGTTTACCAAATCCTATAGCAGCCCTGAGACAGAACAGAGGTGGTGAGGGGCAGATCTAGAATAGTTTGAAATTGTAAGGCTTTTCTACTAAAATTGGTCAAATCTTTTACCAAGTATGCCTAGAATATTTTCATTACACCTTATAATTACGGACCTTTAAGTTAACACTGCCAAATCACTGTTGTGATTTGTCACTGTTGTCAAAATAGATCATTTTAGTCTAACTGTATGATGTTTGGCTAGAGATCTTAATCTGCATGATAAATAAAGGGAACCAAAAACAGCAGCAAAAACATCTCCATAGCTTATTTCGTTTGGAAATCATCTCAGAGAGGCCTGAGCTGGCCCTTCCTCTGTACCTTTCTGGTAAGGCCATCTAACCTCAGCTTAATTATCTCTACACACAGAGGGCTTCCTGTTGAGCTGAGAGGTCCAGAGAGAGAACTGCATAGCAGCTGATATGACAAGACGTGTTGTCCAGCTGTCTTCTCTGCCATGCTTTCCCCACCGAGATGAAACGTTCCCTCAAAACTATAAACTAAAATAATCCCTCTTCCATAAACTTTCTGCTCAGATTTTACATCCTGGCAACAAGAAGTAGCCTAGACACTGGGTGTGGGCCTTGAGGTTTTACAGCTCACCCCACTTCCTATTCTCCCTCTCTGCTTCCTGATTGGACACAATGTGTCCAACCACTTCCCACTCCTGCTGCCATTCATTCCTGGCCAGGATGGACAATACCCTCTGGAAGTGCAAGCTGAAATAAACCCTGCCCTCCTGTCCTCACAGCAACAAAGAGAGTAACTAAACACCTGCTCAGAGTGAAGGTGATAAATGCATTTTACCTCATTGCTACCTCAGTGTTGACTCAGTTTTTTTGTTAAGGGACCTTTAAAGACACAGAGACACAGCAGCCATTACATGCACTTGGTTTTATCCCTAATTCTGGGGAATGGCAAACCCTGTGTAACATTGCCTGGCTGTGTGCTATCTCAGACAATGGACTAGCCAGAATGTTCCCACCATATGGATTGGTGCCTAGTAAAGCATGTCCAAACACAGAGTGGAGCTCTTTAACATGAGAGAGACTTCATTGACATGCATAAATATTCTGAAGAAGGAGTGAGGCGGGTCCTAGCCTTTCATGGCTTGGATTCAAAGTATAACAATGAGGGAGTTTTGTACATCTCCAAGGGCATGACCAGGGAGCCTCAGAGCAGAACGCATGCATCTGAACCACCCCTGTCCCCAATCCTCTGCTGTGTGACAGGGTGCTGCCTGCCTCCCAAGCCTTTGCATTGTGATGAACCCGAGTGTTTGTCACACAGCACCAAGGATGCAGCATCCTCCCAGGCATTTGTCCTGTACCTGCAGGCATGGTATGTTCACTTCTTAAAGGGCCTCTGGAGACCTTTCTGCTTTGGTTTTGGGGCTGTAGGTCTGAGCCTTCAACTTGTTATGCCCCATTTAAAGATGCACGGTATATTCTGGAGACTTTGAATCTCACTCTGGTCTGTGTCTTAATTTGCCTAAAGAATATTCCAGTTCCCCTGTCTTTTGACTTTAATCACTTAAAAATTGACCAAGGAAATGTTGAAACCGCCTACTCATGATTAAAGAAAGACAAGTTCAACTCGATGTTGAAAGCCCCAAATGAACAGAAGGACTGTGTCTTTAAGTTGATAACTCACTTTCCTTTCTGTGTGCAGTGATGTTTTAATCACCTACTAGCTGAGACTCATTGCAAGTTTATGGAGGCATGCATCCGCATTAGCATGCAATCAGTGTGCTGTGTTCGCGATCCATGAGGGTGTGTAGATGGAAGATGTGGTCTAATACATCGTGGGCTGAGACCATCCTGGTGTTCTGACGCTTTTAATGCCTGCTTTCATATTTCTCACTCTCCTTCCTTATTTCCTCAATTTTCACGTGTTTTTTTTTCCACAATTCAGTTGTTGCCACTTAACCATTCTACTCCCAGACTATCTCATGGAATTTTGCAACATGCATATCAATTATTTTTTTAAAACAGCCTATTGGTGTCATGTCTGGCAGCACTACTTCTGGGAGCTGGTTAGGGCAACACGCTGGCTGTGCTCTCAATGTATTGCCTTTGTTACTGATTAACTCAGCTCTAGGTTATTAAAAGTACATTAGTATTGGAATGAACTGGAATGTTTAACACTCAAACACTTGAGCGAAGAATTTGCAAGGGGAAAAACCCTCCTGACCTCCCACCCTACGCAAGCTGGACTCAGACTATAACACTGCTTTGTTGACGTTGTTCACTTCTTTTTTTATGGACAATTCTAACATGTACATAAAGTATCTTAAACATAATATCCTCCCATCATCTTCTCTTGTCTGCCTTCCCCCTTCTACTGAGCCTCTTCTTCTTCCCATTTAGCCCCTCTTCTCCTCGGATATGTGGGGGGAGAGGGAGCACTGGGTTTAATGAGGGTTTCCTGCATGAGCTTGGATAGGGGATTATTTACCAGAACACATGCAACTTAACATACCACTGGAGAACATGTCTCCTGCTCCCCCACAAACCGTTAACTGCCAACAACTCCTCAGTAGGAGATGGAAGCCTCGTGCCCTTCTTCACCATCAGTGACCGAAGGCTGACTGGCCCAGTATTGCGCAGGCAGGTAATGAGAGTTGTGGTAAGGTCCTGAATGCAATGGTCACGCCGTATCCAGAAGACAACATTCCAAAACACTCCTTCCATTCCTCTGTGGCATTCTTTTCATCCTCTCTTCCACAATATTTTGAAGGGGATGGTTTAGATGCCCCATTTAGCACTGAGCGCTCAGTACTTTGACAGAGCTTGTGTCTCGACTGTAGTCACTGCTAATTGCAAAAAGAAGCCTCTCCAAAGTCGGAGTTTAATCAGAAAAGGTTTTAGAGTCAAGCATGGTGGCACATGATTTTAATCCAAGCACTCAGGAGGCTGAGTAGGAGGATTGCTGGGAGTTCCAGGCCAGCCTGGACGGCAGAGTGAGTTCCAGGTCCATCTGGCCTAGAGCAAGACCCTGATTTCAAAATGTTCCTAATATAGACTCAGACACAGGTAAGGAGAGCAGTGGGGGTTTGGTCTGGACTCTTCAAGAGTCATCATGTATTTATGAGAAGATGAATTTTAATGTTTGGTTATATAATATATTTAATGTGTGACCTCTTGCATATTGAAGATATTGTTATGTCAGGTACAACTTTGCCCCTGTCTGATACTATTAATTTTGATTTGTTTTTGGCAAATAAAATATGTATGAAGTCTAAAAAAAAAAGAAGCCTCTCAAACCAAAAGTGAGAACAGCACTAATCTATGACCATAGACAGAAAAATCTACAGGGCAATGTGATGGGTATAACATGTCCAATAGCTTACCTCCAAGAGCCTGTATCTCCAGTCATATACTTTTGACTAGGTTTTCAGTACCGGGAATGAATTTCCTCCTATGGAGTGAGCTTCAAATTTAATCAAAGAGCCACTGGTTGCCCCCATAACAGTCAAGCCCCTATTACACCAGTAAGCACATCATGCCTGGCTGAAGTAACTAACATTCTCTCCCTTAAAGAAAAGATCAAATACATAATTCTTTTAGGTTGTCTCTTCTTTAGTATCCCAGATGTCATATAGAGATTAAAAATCAGAAAAGAATATTCCTTGAGATTATACAAGCTTGTGAGCATGGTGGCCATTGTATGTGAGAATTGCCTTTCAATAATTCTGTTTCCACTGTCCTCCGCTGGATGTGTTTTAAAAGCCTGTCTCACTGTCATAGTCAGCCACACGCCACTGGGATGAATCTCCAAACCAGGCTTAGTAATGGGAGGAAAGGATTTATTGAAGCTACAGATCCAGGGGAAGTTCCATAATGGCAAAAGAAGTTGGCCTCCTTTCATAGGTCCAAGCAGAGAGAGCGAGAGGGGGGGGCCATAACCAGCATACCACACACCAGCAAAACAGGCAAGGGGGCAGAGAGAGAAATTTCCTTCCCCTTTATATAGCCTTAGGTTGGGGTCTTACAACCCTACCCCAGACTTGTTGGCTTCCTGAGTCTTTGGAATTTCCTTCCTGCACTGCCTTCTAGGAAGGGGTGTTTCTAGCTTCCCTGAGCTTCTTTATATCCCGCCCCCTACTGAGAGGCTGCCTTCCTGTGAACACCCTCAGAGACCCACCCAAGATTACTAAAAAGGTCAAGTTGACAATTTAACATCACACTCACCATGATGCATTTCATAGAAGCATTTCTGACAAGTTAGGCCCACTTAAATAAACTGAGCCAGTGGGCAAATTCTTCCCAGCAAATCCCACTATGTTCTTAGAGTAAATAGAAGCTGCTGGGTCGCTCTAGAAGGTTGAGAGAGATCCTGTTTATTAACAAATAACCTATCATCTTGTGATTGCCATTCCAAGGCTATCTCAGTGAGCTGGCATTCGGGTTCTCAAACCCTTAGTGTGACCTAGACTTTTTTACTTGTGAGATTGGATGCCTAAGCAACCCCTGTTACTATGTTGGAAACTCTACTGTCCTAGGGAGAAATAATGTTCAAGTTATAAGGCTGTAATTCATAACATCAAAAAGCTGGATGGTGGTATAAAACACAGGTCTGAAAAGGAGAATAAAGAGTAGGAGAGGAAAAAGAATATTAGGGAAAGGACAGCACCTCTCTAGGTCTCCACCCAGCAGGCAAAGTGTGGCTCTTCCAGCTCTGGAGAGCAGCTGCCCACAATTTGTAAGAACTGTTCTGCTCCACCTGCTGGAAAGCTCACTCTCATGGGTTTATACCAATGGTCAGGTTGACAGGGCTGAGAACATGCCTGTGAGGGATTATCTCGGTTAGGTGAAATGAGGTGGGAACACCCACCTTAGCTATGGGCAGCGTGATTCCATGGTCTGGGGTCCTGGACTATACAGAAAGAATCGAGCTGGCTGAGTATAAGCATTCATCTCTCTGTCCCACTTCCTGGCCTTGCTGAATATGACCAGCTGCCTCTCGTTCCTTTAAGCTGAGTTTTGTCAGGTCATCCTTTCTGGGATTCTTCCTGCTTCATACCCCCAGGAGTTAGTTATTACAGTCTCACTGTGCATTGCTGTTTTCTCAGCAGCCAACGCACCCTTGTTCTTCCTGCTAGAGCCCCAGGCCAGCAGGCCCCAGTTATACGCTAGATAGTGTATTAGTTACTTTTCTTGTCATTGTGACCATAGATGTGACAAGAAGCACCTTAAGAGAGGGTTTATTTTGGCTTACTGTTTGAGGGGATATCATTCATCCTGGCAGGGAAGGTGTTTTGGTAAGGTTGGTAAGGACAGTCCCCAGCGATCCACCTCCTAAAGGTTCTACAACCTTCCAAAATAATGCCACCAGCTGGACACCAAGCGTTCAAACATGTGTGCATATGGAGACATTTCACATTCCAACCATGGCAGATATGGACATCACGGAAAATTTTGCCAGATGTAGCAATAAGCCCTCCCTGAAGTCTATACATGCCACATCCACGCAGCCTCCTTCCTGACATGTATCTGTGCCTGTTTTGTATGCATGTATGTGTACGTGTGTGTGCAGGTACACATGGAGGCCAGAGGACAACCTTGAGTGTCATCCTCGGAAATGTCATCCACTTTTTTTTTTTTTTTGAGTCAGGGTCTCTCACTGGCCCTGGAGCTCACTAATTTGGCTAGATTGGCTGGCTAGCAAGCCCCAGGGATCCTCCTCTCTCTCCCTCCCCAGTGCTGAGATTACAGATATGCAACCACACCTGGCTTTTGTTTGTTTGTTTTGGGATTCTTTTTTGTTTTGTTCTGTTTTATTGAGGTAGGGTTTCACTCTAACCCAGGGTGACCTAGAATAATTCACTATGTAGTCTCAGGGTGACCTTGGACTCACTTTGAGCCTCCTACCTCTGCCTCCCAAGTGCCCAAGTCTGGGATTAAAGGTGTGTGTCACCATGCCCAGTTTACACCTGGTTTTTTTTCTTCTTTATTTTTGACATTTTCATACATGTATACAATACTGATTGATACCACTCCACTCAGTCAACCTCTCTCTACTCCTTTCCCTTCACACTAAAACCTTTCTTTCTCCCCTTGGATCCCCATTCTGCTACATGCCTTCTTTTATTTATTTATTTATTTATTTATTTATTTATTTATTTATTTATTTATTTATTTATTTCTTGACCTGTTGATTTAAATTAGAACCACTTGCATAATCATGGGTGGGAAGTTATTTACTGGAGAATGGGTAACCTATCAGTAGTTATGCCATTAAAGAATAAAACTCCCGCCGGGCGTGGTGGCGCATGCCTTTAATCCCAGCACTCGGGAGGCAGAGGTAGGAGGATCACCATGAGTTCAAGGCCAGCCTGAGACTACATAGTGAATTCCAGGTCAGCCTGGACTAGAGCAAGAGCCTACCTCGAAAAAAAAACAAAAAAGATGACTCCCCCTCTCCTGGTAATCATCAGTTTCCACTATTTGTTCTGGGAGATGTAGGGTGTCATGGTCCCCTCCCTATTCTGTGGTGAAATATTGCCAGAAACCAGGCATTTTTATGTGGGTACTAGGGGTTGTGCTCAAGCCCTCTTGCTTGGCACTTTACTGACTGAGCTATTTCTCTAGTATATGCCCATTTTTTTTTATATTTCCTGAACTTTTTGCAGTGGGTCCTAGGAAAAGAAACACAAATCATTCTACCTTAGAAAGGAAATGCCCCCTGACCAGCAGCAAAGATGATGGAGTGCCATCGCTCACTTACCGCTCTCTTCAGAGGGCTCTGCTCATCTTCACCTTGTGGCTTTTTCTGAAAACTTGTCAGTCATCGATCTGTAGCTGCCCTTGGGGACTGTGTCTCTCAATGGAGAGGCTGAGTAAAAGCAGGCAGGATCATTATTACTCTCCGAGGGCCATGTGGGTGGCCAGCCAGACTGCACAGAACTGATGGCTTGGAGCAGGGCAAGGGGATATGGTGTCATGGTCTCATGTCTTATTAGGAGTGATCCTTCTTTTCTAGAAGCCACGTGGTCCCAGGCCCCAGAAGCCTATGGGCACCCATAGGTGTGTCGTTCATAGTAATTATTTTGATAAGATTTCATTGACTCTTTCCTGGCTTGTTAATATACTATTCCTGTTCAATTCAAAGTCTACCTATCATGTTGGTGAGATGCCAGGAGCATCCAGCACCTGGTGAGATGATCCTCTCTCCCGTTTGAGGTCCTCCAACCTGGAGGCTACTTGTACTTCTTCAACCTTCTCTCCACTGCAACCTACTGAGTCCACATGCCAACCTTCCATGTCCTGCCCCCCCCCCACACACACACACACTGTAGACCTGGAGTGGTAGGGTATACATGCCATGTAGAAAGGAAAGTGTTCCTGGCCCCAGTGGTTCCTTTTGCCCCCAGGCCTGTGCCCAGCTATGGAGATAGGTGGGACCCTCCCTCATCTCACCCTCAGGGCCCTCTCCTAAAACTCCTCCCCAGAGCCCCCTTCTGCCCTAAAGACCAGCTCCAAAGGCAAACCTTAGCTCAGCCCTGTCCAAGTGGAGTCCGGTGGTACCCCACCATAGCAGGGTCAAAAGGCTCTAGTGTGTGCAGGCTGAGCAGTCCATGTTTCAAATGAAGAAACAGGTACCAAGAAGTTAAGGCTACCCTAGGTGGCAGTCCAGCTCAGCTTCCCTGTTCATCTCCACTCTGAGTGTCCCCAGCTTCCCCATGAGCCAATTGCCACAGAGCCCAGAGGCCAGCCCAGAGTCCTACAGCTGCAGCCAGGCTCGGAAGCAGGTGTCCCACAGAACTATAATTAGGTCCGTGGTTTTTATAAACTGGTGTGTGGTTTAAAAATGTTCTATGAAGATAGGATGAAACCAACGATTATGAAAATTTTGTGCTAAACTTAATGGCAGTTAACCCTGCTTTAAAAATGCTTACTCCTGTCAATTAGAGATACTTTATAAAAACTTTGCACTGAGAAATTGAGCAATAGGATCTAGCATTTCAGGAACAGTCTTTTTTAACTTAAAAAAAAATACAACTGTGTTAATACCCATTTGTGCCTCTTGTTAGGACCATAGAGGTTCTGCTCAGCTGTCCCCTTTTTCGCAGCAGCAAATGTGCAGGGATTTAATTATTTTAAATAATTTAATAATTATTTTAAATAAACCCTGGGATTTATTTGACAGTTATGGTCTGGGTAGTCTGGGTAGTTGTTGGTTGATTGGTTGTTTAGCTTGTTGGTCTAATTTCTGGAGCTCGTTGCAATTCCAGATGAACTTGCCCAGTAGTGGCTTTTTTTTTAATTGAATTCTGCCCTCATGTGACTTGTTTTTCCAGATATTTCTTTGTTTCTGCCTCTAAGATACGGTGGCTCTCAGCCCATCCCAGGGCCCTAAGCGGCTCTGGCCACTTCTCCAGCCTTTCTGCTTCTTCTTGGATCTGTGGCTTGCAAGAGTCGTTGACCAGTTGAGGACTAGGGAAAATGCAAAGGACACAGAAAGTTCTAGAAGCGTTTGGGGGTTTTTAGTTTTCTATAAATCACTTTGTAATGCTAAACCCCTTCGCCAGTGCATTGGCCTTTTGTAAAGTCTTGGTTTTCACATTAGCACTTCAGGTCATCTCTGTGAAGGTCCCACTGGGAAAATAATGACAGATGCCTTGCTTGTGTCATCTGGCAGCCTTTACTGTCATAGGCCAACCCTGTGGTGAACCTTAGGTGAATTTCTATGAAAAGATCTTAGAGATGCAATCTTGAAAAAAATAAATACCACAAGAGGGCAGTAAAGACTAGAAAATGAAAGGTTCCCTGAGCATAGCCTTCCCTATACACACACATCCACTACACACACACACACACACACACACACACACACACACACACACACACACACACACAACCACACTCGCATACACACACACAGGCACACAGGCACTCAGCAGCTAGCTTTGGCCTCTCCTTGTTAATGGACATGAATAACAACGGGATGGTCACTTTATGATCCCAATGGCTCCTTGACTTTAGTGAACAATCATGCTGCTAAAAAGGTAGAAAGTCAAGGGCATCTCTAGGTCTGGCTGGCTCCTGCGGTGTAGTCTTGCCTGCCAGGGACTCTGCTTTGTGAGCAGCAGAGAACTCCCCACTTCTAAGAAGTATTGTTGACAGTCTGCTAAACCATTGAGGTGTGACTTCTGGCCCAGCCACTCTAACTCCCAAAGCCAGCGTGCTGTCAGTTCCAAAGGGAAGCATTCCTAGCAGGGAAATAAAAACGGGCTTCAGAAAATTATTACGTGTTAAAATGGTTTTCGTCACAACCATATCTGCTCACACTGGGCCTTCCTCTAAGATGAGTATCAGATGAGGTGGGCTGTCAGCCCCAGGTGAAAGAAAGTGAATTTGTATAGATAGAAAACCTCAGAAAAGGTAAGATTTTTGGAAGATCCTCAAAACAGGATCCTTTGGGGAAGCCTGCTCTCTTAAGCAACTGGGAAACCTAAGGGCACCAGCCTTCCTAGGATGTGCTTAGCAGGTGAGAGACACAGAACTCCCAAAGCAGCCAGCCTAAGGGACATGTCAGCAATCCGCAGAGAAGTTAGCAAATGAGGGGGAAATAGACTAGAAAGAGAGTAGCTACCAGATGCAAGAAGTGCATAATGCTTGACAGCAAAGTGCCCGAGCACTTCGTGTCCCACACACTCAGCAAAGTACTAATAGGTCTCAGGTTCCACATTTATCCTTGGAGGATGGCACAGTTGCCATGACAGCAGAGGCCCCACTGGCTTCCCATGACTTCATTTTAACAATGGCAACAGTCTAAATGGATATGTCCCTAAAAGTAATTCTCATTAAGAAAATGACTTAATATGTTTCCCTTAAATTTGTGCTTTACTGAATAAGTATTTACCGCCTTGTTTGGAAACACGACTTCATTTTCCTATACTTTTCAACATAACAGAAGAGACTGAACAATAATTTGATTCAGGTGTGTTTGTAGGATTTTTTTATTCTTTCTTCCCTGTGTGTGTGTGTGTGTGTGTGTGTGTATCCATGTTCATATATTTGGGAGGCATACATATGTGTACAGGTGCAAGTGCACATGTGTGTATGCGTGTGGAGGCCATCAATGGAGGTTTTCCTCAAGTGCTCCCCATCATATGTTTTGAGACAAGGTCTCTCAATGAACCTGGAGCTCACTCACTGGGCTAGCTAACCAGCAGCCTGGGCGATCCTCCTCCTATCTCCCAGCACCAGTTGGCACATTTGGCCGGGTCCACTGAAAGCCTTCATTCTAAGACTAGATAGAGTTCAGGAAGTCGAAGCCCAGGGAGGAAAGTGGATTCAGACACTCCATTCTGTCTCCTCAGCTATAACCTGGACTGCCTTGACTCACTTATTTCCAAGTTCCTTTCAAGTTCTAACTGCTTGGTCATCTTGCTGTTAGTGACTGGTTATATCCCAGCCAGGGCCACCCCAGCACAGGGGAATGGTCCAGAGTCCTTCATCAGGGACTCTGTTGGAGAAAAGGGGAGACTCTTTGTCAGCAAGGGGCTGCAGTTAGCTCTGAAGACCTCAGCATCTTCATTTGCATCCTAGGTAGGTAAGGCTGCCCAAGGACCCATCTAGGGCTGACAGTCTATGACTCTGAGGAGGAGGAATGGTGCACACCTGTGATTTGCTATTCCCCTGTGATTTCTAACTCCTGGAGAAAACTCCAGTGAGCACATCTGACAGTCACATGGGAAGAATCATCCAGCCCCCCCACCCATTAGCCCAGCTGCAAGAGTGAGCAATTAAATAAACTGAAACAAAAGCATGCAGTCAGAAGGAAGTGGGGTAACTTGGGAGCTGGGTTTACTCCAAGGATTGCTGTTCAACAGATTCCCTTTCCTTCTGTCATCGTCTATTCTGGCTGCCATGAAAAATTCCCATAAGTCAAGTGGCTTACAGACAAATCTATTTCTTACGGGCTCAGAGGCTGGGATGTTCGAAGTCAAGGCATAGACAGATTTGGTGTCTGGTGAGGGCTGCTTTATGGCTCACAGATGGCATCTTATTGCTGTGTCCTCACCTGATGGGAAGGGAAAGGGGTCCCTAACTTCTTTTATACGGGCACTCACTAATTATGAGCATGGCACCCTCATGGCCTAATCACCTCCTCAAAACCCCACTGCCTGACACCCTGGGAGTTATAATAGATTAGTACATGTGGGTTAAGGGTAGACACAAATATTCAGACCATATACCTCACAAGACTCCATGTTGTCTAAATTAAAATGTGTTTTTATTTTATCGTTTGAATATAACACACATGCACAAAACCCAATTTTGAAAAGAAAAAAGAATACTTTAAAATAAGATGTGTGTCCTAAGAGAAGTGAAAATCCTGCCTTTGGGAGTCAGGACTTCTTCCTCTTCTCCTTGGTGTTGTATGGTTGGGTTAAAACATCTGTGTTTGTACCATCACCAACCCCGCACTGCCCAAACCTCTTAACTTGTATAATTCCATTATCTAGGGATCTATTCTGGGAGATCAAGGATGCACAGATAAATCCAGAGAAAGTTGTTCATCTGCATGGGATAAAAAGTCGTGAAAATCAGAAGCAGGCTAGGTGTCCGACAATGGGAGTGAACTTCAGTGTAGGCTGGGGGGAAGGAGGGATTTATTGTGCAGCCACTAAAACACAGCAAAAAGGCACTTATACAAAGCAGTTCATGGGGCTGGCAAGATGGCTTGGTGGGTAAAGTACTTGAAGCATGAAGACCTGAGTCTGGATCCCTAGCACCCATGTGAAAACACTGGACATGTGGAGACAGGCAGAGCTCTGGGGCTCTTCGTCCAGCTGGTCCAGCTGAAGCAATCAGCTCTGGATTCTAGAAGAGACCAAACAACCGAGGAGGGTATCTGACATCATCCTCTGGCACACACACACACACACACACACACACACACACAAGCAAAAAAATTAACAACACAGGAAGGGGAAAGCATGTTACAAACAATGGTTGTCTGTATATATCAAACAAGAAAAATAGGAAAATGAAAGCTCAGAGAAGAATGCCTACCAACCTATTAACAATCAACAACTATCTCTGGGTGATAAAATTATAAATATCTACTTTTTTTCTTTTTATCAAAACTTAGCCATGCTTGTAAAAGTTTTTTTTTAAATGAATGTATATCACTTTTATTACAAGAAGCAGCACTGTAAGAATCATTTAAAAGCTCTAACTCTGTCTTTTAGAAAGTGTGGCATGAAAAGTAGCACTCCCATTTGAAGCCTACTATGCCCCAGGCTGGCCCTTGGCTCTGGAGATGGACCAGTGAATATCCAGCCGAACACCCTGTGCCCTTCCGGTGCAAAGCGAGGGATAGCTAGCAGAGGAAGAATGAGAGGGAATACAAACCACAGTGACAATGGGAACAAAGTTGATCACAGGGCAAGTGGGAGAGCCTCGGGGGTTAAAGCCCAGAGCAGCTGAGGGTCTGAGAAGGCAGAACATACAGAGGCCCTCAGGGGCAGCTTGCCTGCCATATTCCAGTAGATGAAAATGATTTTAGCCAGCCAACAGTAAGCATCTTATGTATTTCACTCTGCTGCCCAGGCAGCTGGAATGCCCACTGTTGCAGTCAGCCACACGCTGCTGGGATGAATCTTCAAACCAGGCACAATTTGGGGGAGGAAAGTATTTATTGAAACTACAGATTGAGGGGAAGTTCCGTAACAGCGAAAGAGGCTGGCCCTCTTTCACAGGTCGGAGCAGAGAGAGAAACCCATCACCTACACCACACACACAGAACAGGGAACAGGCAGGAGAGCCCAGGAGAGAACACCATCCCCTTTATAGAGCCTTAGGGTGGGGTCTTACAACCCTTTCCCAGACTTAATGGCTTCCCGAGTCTCTGGAATTTCCTTCCTGCACTGCCCACACAGGAAAGGATGTTTACATCTAGCTTCTTTGAGCTTCCTTATATCCAGCACCCTACTGAGAGGCTGCCTTCCTGTGAACATCCTCAGAGACCCACCCAAGATTACTTGAAAAGTCAGTTGACATCAAAACTTAACCATCACACCCACTAAGTAGCATCCTTTTGACCTGTTGCCTGGTAACTAAGAAGAGGGAATAGGTGTTGGGACTTGTAGCTTGTTGAAAACGCAAGGATCATCTTCAGTGAGTGGTCCATTAGCAATCCTCTCCCAACCCCAGGTCCTCCATGGTGGCTTGCATTTCTTTAATTCTCATTTCACTTTATTATATTAATGGTTATTTTTTTGTTTACACAAATTATCTCTCTCTTTCTTTCTCTCTCTCTCTCTCTCTCTCTCTCTCTCTCTCTCTCTCTCTCTTTCTCTCTCTCTCTCTGTATGTGGGAGGGGGGAGCACACCAAGGCTTCTTATCTCTACCAAGGAATGCCAGGCATTTGCACCAGTTTTTGTATCTGGCTTATGTGAGCAGCCTAGAAATTGAACCCTGGCTGGCAAGCAAGCACCTTTAACCAACTGCTGAGCTTCCCAGCTATCATTTTATTTTATTTTATATTTTATTTTAGAGACAAGGTCTTGTGTATCCCAGAATGGCCTTGAACTCATTATGCAAAATGCTGGAATTACAGGTGTGACCACCACACTTTGATAGTTTTTTTTCTGAAGGACTCAATCTCTCTTAACCAATATTTTAGTGTTTCCAGGTGAATATGTTACCTCAGAGGTCGCTGCTGTGGTTAGCCTTACCCTGCTTTATGGAATAGCAAAGAAACACCACTTGTCTTATTATGTCAGGGTTACTGAGATTATCCCTGAACCCAGAACATTTTCATCATATACAAAAAAAAAAAAAAAAAACCAAGAAAGTAAAAATGGTGTAAGAGAAATCAGCAATGATCATTTGCTTCCATAGTTGGTCATTATTGGCCTGTCTAACCCTGGAGTGTGAGAAGTACAAAGACCCTTCTATTGCTCTCAAGTTCAACAGCAGTCGCTATATTGCACTGAAAGCAGCTTTGATAAATTTATTCATCAAAGCCATACTTTTGACGATGCCAAGAAATACTTTATTATTAAAGATGCATTCACAAAAATAGGTGAGAATGAATGCATTAAAGAGGAACGAAGTTTGACATTGATTCACACTTCAGAGGGTCCCTTGGAGACTTTTCCTTCTGCCTCAGGTGGGTCTTAGGACCGAGATTCACACTGAAGATAATCTCTTGTGGGAATTTCTGGGCAGAGTCAGGTGGATGAGAACCAGTTGGTGGTGGCAGTACACCCCCCCTCCCACCCCTTGTCTTTTTGGTCTGTTTCTCTTCCCACATAGCAAAGGGAGTGTATCTTCATTACACAGGATTCAAGCGAGGCAGAGGATTGTGGGATTAGGTTCAGCCATTGCTGCTACTCTAGGTCAGACTATCTCGGCTCAGAGGCTGAAAACTATTTCACCCAATGGCAAATGAGTGTCTCTGCCATCTAGTCCCTCACATATATGATGCAAGTTGCATAATATTATCACTACTATTATTATGGGGTTTTTTTTTTTTGGAGTCAGGGTCTCATGTAGCCCAAACTGGCCTTAAACTCTTTTTAAATGTTTTATTGATAGCTTCCATAATTATAGATCATAAATCATTTTGATTTCCTCCCCACCCTCCCTCATATGTCCTCCCCACTCATTAGTCTCTGTTTTGTTTTGGTGTCATCATCTTTTCCTCCCATTATGTGCAGGTATTATCAGGCACTGTGAAGTCATGACTATCAAGGCCATTTTGTGTCTGGAAGTTTGCGTTGTAAGCAGTCCTACCCTTCCTTTGGCTCTTACAATTTTTCCACCACCTCTTTCACAATAGACCCTGAGCCTCGGGAAGTGTGATAGAGATGTCCCAGTGCTGAACACTCCACTGTCGCTTCTTCTCAGTACTGTGGTGTCTTTTGTGTTATCCCATTGGTCACCACCATTTGAAAAAGAGAAGCTTCTCATGCCAAAAGTGAGAGTAGCATTATTATATGGGTATGGTCACTTTAAAAAAAGTGCTTATAAGGCAGTTTGGTGGGCTTAGTATATGCATTTAGGCAGACAGCAGCAGGTGTTACTCCCCTAGGGCTCATGACTACCCCCACCATAGGCTTTTGACTAGGTCTTCAGTACCAGGCATGTAATCCCTCCCGTGGAGCAGGCCTCCAGACCAATTAGAGAGCAATTGAATTCCCCAAGAATAGATGTGCCACTATTGTCCCAGTTGGCACATTTGGCCTGGCTGGCCAGTCTTAAGGCTTGCAAGGTCCACTGGTGTTCACCACCATTGATGGCTTCTCTCTCCCATAGGGCTGCATGCAGCCATAGCTTTTTCCAGCTTTCTGTCAGCTGGTTAACAGGGAGGGGGTTTCCAGCTCAGCTCCAGCTTGATTTCTCAGTGACCTGCAGCCCAAGCATATGTGGTCTTCAGCAATAGGGTCTTATCATCTCATTCTGGTGGGCAACCAAGAGCCTTGGCAATGGCCTGTAATGTTTTGGGGGCCTCAGGAACCTCCCTTGGCCTTGAACTCTTAATCTAGTTATGTCTGTCTCCTGAGTGCTGGGATTTCAGGAGTATATTCCCACACTCAGCAATAGACGTCATCTGGCAGAAAACGTCTCAATTTTAATTTGTAAACACTTTAAGAGCTGAGTGTGGGGAACCCTTCACATTAAATACACAGCTTCTCAGTCACTGTGGTTTGTGTTCCTGTGGACCATGCTTTAAGATAACCCGCAAGGGTCCTGTTTTCAGTATTCAGACACGCTTTGTGTGGTTTACTGACAGAGCTCCCCCATGAAACCGTTTGGGTTATGAACTGGATGCACCTGTTATGACAGCCCAGGAACACATCTGTTGTACAGAACAAGACACATCATTAGTTGGTTACCAGCTAATTTTCTCATGGTGGGAGAACACTGGTCTTCTCACAGACTGGGAATCCATGTAGCATCAAGAAGCCAGGCTCGACCAAATACTGAGGTGACATCTTTTGAGGAACTTAAAAATTTCAGGTTCTGAACTATTTCAGTCATAGCCAGTAAAACATGCTTCGGTCTAATTAAAAGGGGAAAAAGAACACACTGAATCTTTAACATTTAAAGTCACTTTATTTTATAATATGACACATCAAAGTCTCCATGTTTCCTCTTTTAAATAATCTCATTAAATAATGTCATTTTAATAAGCCCAACCTTTTTCCTTAACCAGTCTTAGCTGAGTCCTGCTGGGTGCTAGAGTGGGTTCTCTATAAATCAGGCTGAATGGCTAATGCCAAGATCCATTTCCTCCCTGCTATACCCTCTCCTGAGAGGGTGTGGAAGTCTGTGGGATGTGCTTCAGCCTCTCAACAGGGCGTTAGCCCCTGTGATGTCCATCTGTAGCCATAGATACATCTGCAAGGGCAACCGAGAGTCAGTCTATTTTCTGTTGCTATAACAGAACATCTGAAGCTGAGTAATGTTTAAAGGAAAGAGGCTTGTTTAGTCCACAGTTCTGGGGGTTTAGAAGCATGAGCCAGCATCTAATTGACCTCCGGTTGGGGTGCACACATTTCAACTCATGGAAGAGCAAGTGGATGCAATGTAAAATGAGAAAAGATTTGGAGTGTGCCTCAAAAGCAGAGTTTATGCTTAGCATGCACAAAGCTCTGGGTTCAGTCCTTAGTGTGAGAGAGGGGGAGTAGGCACACACCCATGATCACTTTCTGATTCTTGAAAGAGCATTAATATGTCTACAAGTGCTCTGCCTACAACCCAACATCCCATCACCTCTCAAGATCACATTAGCAGCTAAATTTCAATGTGCGTTTTGGGTACAAACTATATTTAATCCATAGCACAGAGTTTCTTTATGGTGTGCGTGTGTGTGTCCATGTCCAGGTGGAGGTCAAAGGACAACCTTGGAGTCTTGGTCTCTACCATCCACCTTGTTTGATACAAGGTCTTTTTGGTGATTTTGCCACTGGGAATGCAAGATTTGCTGTCTCTCGAGCTTTGGGATTCTCCTGGCTCCACCTCCCATCGACAATCATGTTGGGATTACAGATGTGTGAGCCACTTTGCATCCAGGTTTCTGTGTGTTCTGGGGATCTAATCTCTGACCATCAGGCTTGTGCAGCAAATGCTTTTAGCCATCAGCCATCTCTCCAGCCCCATACTACAGGGCTTATCTCTAAGTTGGTTTGGCAGAACAGACTGCCATTGCCCACTGACCATCAAAGTGCTTCAGTCCACAACCACAGAGCATGTGTGTGCCAGGAGCTTGCAGGCAAGTACAAGCATCTGTCTTCAGGAGAAAATCAGCAAAGACAAGGGGTATGGTGAGGTTCTGTGTCTGGGGCTCTTGTGAAAGGTGCCTGATTTCCCCTGTAACACAGCCCAGGGACACCATATTTTTATCAATGTATTACAGATAAGGAATGTGGGTCTCAGAAAGGTGGGGTCATTTGCCCAGAGCCATCCAGCAGATAGGAGTAAGTAGGCCAAGTTGTAGTGCAAACTCCTTAGAATCCAAGTCAAGGGCTCTTTTACTGAGACTGTTGGAGGCAGGATCACAGAGACCATTGAATCAGAGAGGGGTGTTTGAATCTGGAGACAAGGCCTGGCTGTCTTAGAGCAGCACTTCTCAAGTTCAGGTGCATACACGGGCCACATGAGCATCTTGCTAAAAACATATACTTCAGTCTGGTGGGTCTGGGCTGGGGCCCAGGTGTTTGGCATTTCTGAAGAGCTTCTGATAAATGCTGATGCTGTGGTCCTCAGACTCCACTGTGGTAGCCATGGTGCAAGTTCTTCAGAGAGCATGTCTTACTGGCACCTAGCTCCATATTTGGGGGCATGTTGGACTCACATGTAATTCAGGAGTAAGTAAGGGAATATTTACATTTCCCACAGGACCCAGGGGTGCAACAGTAAGTGTGTACTGAGCAGGAACACAGGTAGGAGAGAAAATCAATAAAAGACACTAGGCATTAATCATCCCCCTGGGGACCAGCACCTGACCAAACATCTTCACACTCGTCTCAGGAGCCTGGCAAGAAGAACATTGTTAAAATCATCCCATCACACAGATGAAAGGACTGCAGACCTGGTCCCCAGCCACATCAGGTGTGAGGACATTGAGGATGCAGACCCCCAGCTCTCTGATGCTCCTCTGCTCGACTGTTCTTTAAGGAATCAAACCAATATCTCAGACCTCAGAGGGTATCCCATCCACTGCAGGTGTGGAGAACCCAAAAGCCCTGGGACTCCATCTCCTTGACCGACCACTACTGAGACCCTGATCCTCCATCACCTGCTCTGTGTCACTAGGAAAGGAGAACTCAAGATGGGGTAGCAGCAGCAGGGGGCCGTGCTAATGGCTAGTATCCCTTTAGAGCAACCACCCCAGGGGATGCTCTTCACCTGTACTCATCTCTCAGACACTGTCTGCTTTTCAACCTCTGCCACCTGAATCCCATTTGCTCCCCCCCCCCCACACACACCCAGCAGGGCACCTGCCTGTGTTGGGCCATGTTTCCATAATAAAGAATGTCAGCATGCCATTTCTCATGGCTACTCAGGTTTCTGAAATCTCTGCAGTTTGGCAGTCAGCCGCAGCTTTATCCCTAGACATACATTGATTTTATTTGCACTCCTAGTGAAGTCTGAATTACATTCATAACAACCATTGGAATGTCAGCAGGATGCAAGTGGGAAGGGCAGGTCTCCTGAGCTTGCTAAACAATACATTAAGAACCAAGAGAGGGTGGGAGATGGCTCAGTCAGTAAAGTGCTTGCTTCAAAAGCATGGCGACCTGAGTTTGATCCCCAGAGAGGCAGAGGCAGGAGGGTCCCTGGAGCTTGCTTACCGGCCAGTCTAGCCTAATCAATGAGCTTTAGGCCAATGAGAGACACCCCCATCCCCTTCAAAGGAGCTGGATGATAGCATTCCTGAGGATGATGGCTGAGGTGGTCCTCTGGTCTCTATGCACATACTCACACACATTCATGCACACCCGTACCCACACACACTTTAAAAAATGAGAGAAGGCTGGGCCTGGTGACACAAGCCTTTAATCCCAACACTCAGGAAGCAAAGGTAGGAGGATCACCTTGAGTTCAATGTTACACAGGACTACATCGTGAATTCCAGGTCAGTCTGGGTGTCATAGTCAGCCATGCACTGCTGGGATGAATCTTCAAACCAGGCACAATTTTGGGGAGGAAAGAATTTATTGAGGTAACAGACCCAGGGTAAGTTAAGGAAAAAAAGCTGGTCCCCTTTCACAGAAGCAAGCAGAGACAGAGACAGCACCTCCAGAAGCCAGCAAGCACACTCCAAACTAACAAAAGGAACTCCAGGCTTGAGCTCAAACTGCTTTTTGCATATGTAAAGCTAGAATTCCAGACCCACCCCAGAAACACCTTAGGGATGAACCCTAGGATCCGGCCAAGGTGATACACCTTCTCCAGCCAGAACTGGCTGGAGACAATTAACAATTTTAATAAACCTTTAATTCTTTTGGGGGACATCTATTCAAAACTACCACACTGGGCTAGAGCGAGACCCTGCCTAAAGAGAGAGAGAGAGAGAGAGAAAGAGAGAGAGAGAGAGAGAGAGAGAGAGAGAGAGAGAGAGAAATGGAAAGAAATGGTAGAGCAGGGTCTCATTGCTTCTCAGCCAGAAATCCCAAGTGGGCTCTAGGCAAACAGAACTTTTCATGGGAGGAATGTTCTTTCAGGGATGTGACCCAGGTAAGAGGAGGAAGTCAGCTCAGTGTGGGTCACTAGGCCTCTGTGGTCAACTACAGCCTCCATCCTGCCAGGAGCAGGAGCTGTTTGTCAGAGGGACAGTAACTTGAGGGCTCTTGGCCTCACTCCACAGGAGTGGTCCTAATAGAACTTCCAGACACCCTTCCCAAGCTGTAAGCCCTGTAAGTTGAGCAGGGATAATGCCAGCCAAGGGTGCGAATTCCAGGAAGCCTGAGCTGGATTTTATGGATGAACTGAACAGCAGAGTACTTGCCCTCTCCTGCCTACTGTCAGGGGCGAGTGCTGATAAGTTAAAAGCAGGAGGAGCGGAAAGGGAGGGATGAGGGAACAAAGGTCTGTGGAAACAGAGATAAAAGCTTGTTTCAGGACATGGAAGAGTGAGGCTCTAGACACCAGGTAGGAGGGAAGGAAGGTACTGTAATGGGGTGATTGGGGGTTAGAATTTAGATAACACCCAGCAAAAATTCCAATGCACCCCAAAGTTTAAATGGTATCTGAGTTCTTGTCTATAAAGTTAAAGAATTAAAATCATAGACAAGTTATTAAGGTATAGTGGGAGACTTTATTATTTAAGGGAACATGGGGAGTTACAGAGTTCTCCAGCCACCAGTGTGGGGAGAACATGTGGAGAGTTTAACAGAATTTATATTGTTCAGCTAAATAAGCAGCAGAAGAAAAGACAATAGAGAGCCCCCATCATGAGAAAGAGAGGTTCATGAGGGAAAAAGTCTGGTGCCTTCCCCCACCCAAGCCATTAGCTGGGGTGGGGTAGGCCTTATCTTCCTAAGGCCTGGATCAGAGGTCCTTCTACTCAATTGCCATGTGGGGAAGAAGGAGTGCTTTCTTCTAGGGAAGTTAATTTAAGTTTTCCCAGGTGAGTCAGAGAGACAGCTGATTGGTTCATCTTTGACCAATCAGTTTTAGCCCCTATGTTGTAGCTCTAGCTAACTCAAGGGGAGGGGTTGTCTCTGCAGACCTCTGACCCTGTCAGTACTTTACACAGAGGCTGAGGCTGAGGTGGTAACTCAAGAGATGGTGGGAAGCCAGGTCCTCTTCCTCTGTCTCCAATGCAAATGGGAAGTCAGTGAAACCAGAACAGGCTTCCACTGATTCCCTAGCAAACAGCCTGCAGAGCAGGGAGGATGGGGAGACCAGCCAGGAGGCCAGTGACAGGGTGCCCCAGGTGGTGCTGGGAGAAGACATAGACTGTGGATGTAATCTGAAGGCAAATTCAGTGTATCCCAAGACGCTATTTGTAAGAGATTTTAAAAACACTTGAAGATGAAGATTTACAAGTGGTCATATTCTGTTGAGGAAAAGCCTGGGGCTCCTGAATGGAGAAGCGGGCTGCACTAGTTACTTTCCTCATGTCTGTACCTGACAAGAAGCAGCTTAAGGGAAAGAAGAGTTTATTTTAGCTTAAGGTTTGGGGGGGATACAGTCCATCATGATGGGGGGAGGGGGCTGAAGGATTGAGGCCCGGTAGCAGCAAGCCAGCTGGTGTCATCGCATACATAGTCAGGAAGCAGAAGATGAGCAGGAAGTGAGGCTGGGCTATAAAATCTCAAAGCCCACCCCACTTCCTCCAGCCAGGCTCCACCTTCGAAAGGTTTTACAAACCTTCCCAAACAGCACCGCCATCACCTGGGACCCAGGTATTCAAACACATGAGCCTATGGGGACAGTCCACATTCAAGCCACCTTGCAGACTATCTTCCTAGAAAGGGCCACTCATGGAGTAGTGGTTAGGCTGCCCATGGCTTCTGGTCCCCAGCCAATGACTGTCCCCATCCGCCCTCCTCCCTGGCTAGTGACACAGCTACAGGTACCTCTGGATGGCTCCTCAAACCCCATTGTTTACTAGACCCCTAGGGGAACTTGCCCAAAGTCAGGCTCAAACCCCTGGGGTTGAGACACTGGATTTTCCTACCACAGAACTGCTTTGGAAAACTCCCTGAGGCGACTAGGTGTCCTTCTGCAACAAAGCCTGAAGGTGGCAGTGTGGACATGGCTCAGGAAGCTGGCTCAGTAGAGAAACCATGAGAAATAACGGGGAACAACTTCATGAAGATGCCTGGACCACTCCTGTCAGGGCTGGTTTGGCGTAGGCAGGAGAGAAATCCATTCTTACCCTCTGGGCCAGGACCCTGAACAGCCAGCTCACCCCAGCAGTGAGGTTGGTGTGGCCAGCTGCTCTGAACCCCACATACTGGCCTCCCCCACTTCTCACTCCTTCTCCTTTGCCCTCCCCTCGCTCTGCCCAGCCACAGAAAACTCAACCCAGCTTCTGGCTGAAGAGATAGGGCTCCTGCAGGTCACATAGCTAGTCCAGCTTCACCTCCTTTGTCTCTCTTCTGCCAAACTTCACAGCCTGATTTCCGACCAGAGTGACCATGCTGCAATTAAGGCCAGAACTACTTGAATGCAAGATGTTTTTGTCTTTACGTCTTGCCAGCCTGGCTTGTCTCTATAGATAAGGGTCATAGAACACTATGGTCCCCAGTGAAGGCAGGAGGTACATCTTGGGTAAAAAAAACTGCTATATCTACCCCGTAGGTCCATTGCTTGCATCAGTTTCTGGTCAAGGGTGGGAGGAACAGTAGCTGTATAAAAATGTCAGCTGAGTCAGAATGGCTGGCTAGAGCCCATTGCTGCCAGTGGGAACCGTACATTCATCATAGGTGATGTGAATAGTGACTTCCGCCAGGTGAAAATGTCTAATGTGACATGTATTAAGCACTCACATTCATGAATCAGCAAATTCTAAAGGTTTTGAATAGAGTCCTTGACATATTAGGGAGAGATGGTCCTTTTTGCTTCAACGCTAAAAGCATTGAACCTGCTCATACTTGTCAGGAAGTTTACTCTTTCCTTCTGAAGGTTCAGCAATAGATTAACAGGACCATCTATTGTGAAGGTTCTGAGAAAATAAAATTGATCTCTACTTGTTTTAGATAATTTCTTTTCTGAAACAGAAGAGCAGAAATAAGTGGCAGAGTCAGTAACTGGTGACTTCCTGCTGGTCCTAAAGTTATTCATGGGTCAGAAAGTTTGGAATGATTCCTAGGTAGATGTCTGGAGGCCTGGGCAAGTCCCACTGTGGAAGGTCCTTAGTGGCCCTGATTAGTTGAGTCTGGCATTTTCTCACCTATCTGCCTTTAAATTCCTTCCACCCTCTGGAAGAAGGACCGAGGTCATGTGGCACTGCAGTTCTTGTCTCATCTTCAGAGGACTTCATGTTTCCAGTGGCCCCAAGTCCTTGTGTCAATAGAGGGAAAACTGTGAGCACTTAGAAAACACTACTCAAACCTGAAACTCAAAAGACAGTCCATGAAGAACAGCAGCCACGGGGCAGGATTTTCCAAGAAACTCACTCGAGATCTCCCAAAGGGGGTACACTTGCCTTCCAGTCTTCCTAGTGAAATTGCACTGGCCACAATGATTAAACTTAAACCACCAGGGAAAGGACTACACAAACATCACACCCAGAGCCAAGTGGGCCTTGTCCCAAGCCATTGTCTATTCTCTGGGCTCATTCTTTCCCCTAAAACATTTATTCCACCTCTAAGGTTGCCTCAGTCCCTCACTTCCCTGTTCCCTATGAAGAAGGCATTTAAGCCTCAACCACCGGGTCCCTCTCCGAGTTTCATATTTTGCATGGCCCGAGCATGTGTTCATGATAAATGACATTGTAGGCTTTTCTCCTGTTAATCTATTGCTGAACCTTTAGAAGGAAAGAGTGAACTTCTTGACGAGCATGGGCTGGTTCAGTGCTTTTAGCTTTGAAGCAAAAAGGCCAGGACCATCTCTCCCTAATGTCAAGGACTCTGTTCCTGTGGCTATGCTCAATCCATTGAGCAAGTGCTCAGTCATGAGATCTGACCCTATACAAATACGTTGTTTGTATCAGTGAAAAGCAAGCATGGGATTGGGGTGATAGACAGCATAGGTTCTGATCCCAGGCACCCATGTAAACCCGGATGCGTAACTCCAGCCTCCGTGATCTCAGCACACCTACAGAGAGAATGGATACTGAGACAGGAGAACCCCAAAGCTTACAGGCTAGCTGTCCTGGCAAACATAGCTGTGAACAAGAGAAACCTTGTCTCAACAACAACAACAATAATAATAAAGTGGTGTGTGAGAACCAACACTTGAGGTTGTCCTCTGACATATATGCTTCTGCCTGTGCATGCCCACATTTACCCATAGACATGCACACACATACGTCACATGCACACACATATGTGCACATACATTTTGAAAAGACAAAGGAAAAGCTAGCATCATCCAACAGCACAGCAGCTGATAGGCACATTCAGCAGAAGTGTCGTGTGTGTGTGTCGGGCACTGACCACTGGGGTCTGGGAATCCAGACATGGCTGACAGAGGTTCCCTCTGCTAAGACAAAGTCTCCCCGGTGGAGCTCCATGTAAGGTGGCTCACTGTAATTGTTCTGGATGATTGCTCATCAGCCTTTGCTGATAACAGAAACAAAACCCTGCAAACCCACATTTCCCCCTGGAACTGTGTAAGACCCAACCTTGCCAAGGCTTTGGTCCATAGTGATACCCCTTGAATGCCTCCTTACCTCCTTCACCATCTTCTTGTTCAACCACCCATAGAGGTATTGACTTGAATGGCATTCTAGCCCCTTCTCCCAAGCTCAAAGCCACACTTATGTATACTGATTGGGGAGGGAAGGAGGGTGCACCACATATATAGAATGCTTTCAAAGCAAATGTCCTTGCCCTTGAAACCAGGGCTAGGATTGTGAGGACCCACCAACCCCAGGATGTTGGCCCTGTCAGCATCTCTGTCCTTTCCAAGGCAAACATTCAAGATGCCCAGTCTAGTGGTAGGTGGTAGCTTCTCTTGAGGCTTCTTTGTGGACTACAGCCTTTCTCTTCTTTTTTATTCTTTTCTTTTTTGAATGTGACGTTATATGCACGGGTTATGTGTGTCTGTGTGTGTGGGTGTGGGTCCATGGGTATGCACATGTGTGTGGAAGCCAGAGATCAACACTGGGTATCTTGCTCAGTTGCTTTTCAGCTTACTCTTTGATACAGGGTCTCTTACTAATGGCTTGACTAGCCAGCCATTTCCAGGGGATCCTCCTATCTCTGCCTCCCCAGTGCTAAGATTATGGGTGAGGACTACCACACTCAGCTTTTTTTTTTTTAACATGGGTTCTGGGGATCCGAACTCAGATCTTTATGCTTGTCCAGTAGGCACTTTACCTACTGAGCCATCTCCTTAGCCCTGCTCTCCATGTCCAGTTGACAGTAAGGGTGTCTGTCATTCATTCTTCACGAGAGTCATGGTAGCATGGCCCTCTCCGGGGCTCTGGGGAGGCATAACTCCAGGGTAAGAGAACTCCCAGGCTAAGAGGACACAGTGCACTTCATTTGAAATCAGATCCCATGGCTTCATCACTGTTTCTTCTCAGGAATCCAACTAAACTCAAACTAAAACAACAAAACAAGCCCCTGATCTTCCTGCACCTGTGAAAACAGCAATAAGTCAGGCCTGAGGTTCCACATTCAAGGAGTCTCTCTCCACAGGAACATCCGGTTCTCTTTTTGCCTGGATGCAAATTTCCTTCACATGGATTGATTTTAAATCAGAAATCTATCAGGAAGATAAACATCTACACACAGTTTTGTGAAGTTTTGAAGCACTGGTTGCCCCTAAGAAGTTAACTTTTCTTTAAAAAAATTCTTTTTTATTTATTTGTGAGAGAATGGTATGTCAAGGCCTCTTAGTGCTACAAATGAATTCCAGACACATGAGCCACATGTCCATCTGGCTTTACATGGGGATTGAAGAATCAAACTAGATCGGCAGGCTTTGCAAGCAAGTGCTTTTACCATCGCCCCAGCCCATCTTTTCATGGCAGAATTAGAATCTGCCTGCCCTTGGCAGATTCCTGTTGCTGGATTGTTACTTAGCTGTGTGAAAGGTTGTTAAGTATGTGAAGAGTGGGGGAGGAAATGGTTCTGTACTTTGTGGACTTTCCCCCTAGGGTGAGGCTAGCCACCTCTTCTCACCTCAGCCTCTCTGCTAGCAACAAGCTTTGGTACAGTGTGCCAATTTTTGTCACTCTTCCCTTGGGAAAAAAATAGCCAAATTTTTTTTCATATTTGTGCTTATTGTTTAGAAAGCCAAGCTCGGCCCTGCTGGTAACAAAGTCATTTCAGAAGACAGAAAACAACCTTCCAACAACCTTGACCGAGTGAAGCTCACGGACTTCAATTTCCTCATGGTGCTGGGGAAGGGAAGTTTTGGGAAGGTGAGAAGGGAGAGCCTTGCGTGGAGAATGTTGGGCACGGCTTTTCTCCTCAAGGTTTCCTGTGACTGTACACATCCATCTCTCAGATGGTTCCTGCAGCAAGTCTGTGGGTGTCACTGTTTTCAAGTGTTCAGAACAGAAATGCTCCCAAATGTCGGCTGAACAAAGCATTTTGCACAACTGAAAATCACATATGAGTGTGCATTAAGCCAGTGTGATGATGACGAGATCCAGCAGCAGGAACATCAGCCTATGTATCTTTGCTTGGCTTCTGTGGCCCCAAACCTCACGACAGATCCCAGAACTGATTTGGATCCTGCCTTGTTCTTTTTCTTTGTCTGGGTTCCCAATTTGTAAAATTTCAAAGGTCAGTCACGTTTGCTCCCAGTAAACATGGATAGTTCCACACTAATCCTATGAGAGAATGTTGACTGCTCCTTTTAGCAGTCAAAACAGTGCCCTTGAGTAGCAACCCCCTAAATAAGTGTATAAATCTTAACACTATAAAGAGGTACCCAACTGCTGGAGGGATTTTAATGTGTAATAATGTATGCAGTATTTCAAATTTTGTATGTAAAGTTTTCTGTGAGCCAGCTTTCCATCACTGTAATGAATTCCGCACAGCAATTAATTTATAAAAAGAAAAGGCTTATTATGGCTTATGGTCTTGGAGGTCCCAGTCCTTGATTTAGTGGCCCAATTGCTTTAGGTCTTTGGCAAGATGACACGTTATGGCCAGAATGTCACATCTGCTGGTACAAACTGTTCACCTTACCAGCCAGGAAACAAAGACAATAAGTGAAACTAGGGTCCCACAATGTCCTTTGAGGGTATTTCACACCCCCAATAACTAACTCCCACAAGGCCTCACCTGCTATGAACTCTCCATCTCCCAGTGTTGATACCCAGGGGACCAGGGCTTTAGTGTGTGGACTTTGAGGAACCACTACCATTGCAAATTTTATCAAAAGTGTTTTGTGTATGTGTGCACGTGTGCACACACATAAAGGCCTCAGGTGTCATTCCTCCTTTTTTGAACCAGGTCTGTCATTGGCCTAGAGCTCACCAATTAGACTAAACTGCTGGCCAGAGAGCCCCGGAGATCTGTCTGTCTCTGCCTTCCCAGCACTGGGATTACAAATACATGCCACCATGCACAGCTTTTTAAACCTGGGTTCTGGGGATCCGACTCAGGTGGAGGCACTGTACCAGCCCCTGCTAACATCTTTCTACCACCCAGTCACAGACTGACATGCACTATTACTGAGCCATTGTCTGGCCTGGCTCCTCCCCAGTTCCTGTTCCTGCTCCCAGGACCAGAGTTCTGCCTGGAAAGCTGCAGCTCATTATTGTTGCTCTGTTCCCAGGTGATGCTTGCTGACAGGAAGGGAACCGAAGAGCTCTATGCCATCAAAATCCTGAAGAAGGACGTGGTGATCCAGGATGATGATGTGGAGTGCACCATGGTGGAGAAGCGGGTCTTGGCGCTTTTGGACAAGCCCCCATTCCTAACACAGCTACACTCCTGCTTCCAGACTGTGGTAAGGACCCTGGGCTGTGTCTCTGCAGTGAAGCAGCCAACCCATTCTGGGACTGAACCTGAACCACAGGGTCTCAGCGTCACCGGGAGGGGCAAATGCCATTCCACACACTGGGGATGGCACAGCTCATACCCCTCTGACAGTGGTTAATTGCCCTGCTCTGTGATGTCATCTTGTTAGAGACTTGCCATTGGTCCCATTCAGTTCAGTGAACATTGACAACTGGTCTTCTGTATCCCTGAGTTCTGCAGTCACAGGTTCCATCCTTCAGGGGTCAAAACCATTAAGAAAACGTGCATAGGTGCTAGACCTGTGCAGACTGTGTCATCATTGTTCCCTGAGCCAACAACTATCTACATTGTATTAGGAATAAGTAATGCAGAGATGACATAGAAATGCTGTACCGTTTTATAGAAGGAGCAGCAGGGGATATGGGTGTCTATTAGGGTCCTAGAACCAATCCCAAAAGATACCAAAAAATGACTGTATATAAAAGCCCTGCCTCATTCCAGGGACTAGGCTAAGACAAGGGTGATACAAAAACAATAATTGCCTTTTCAAGTTCACTGGTCCACCTGCCAGGAGTGGCATCAGAGCATTGGGACGCTCAATTTTATGAAATAGCACATCGCTGTTTAGTGATACACAGCAGGAATGGCCAGCTGTGACCTACATTCTGTAGCCCAGGAGCTATAAGAAAGGACACACACACACACACACACACACACACACACAAGAAATCCAAATAATATTCTTTTATGACATGTGAAAATAAGATGAAATTCAGATCTCAGCATCCATTAATAGTTTTCTAAGGACAAAGCCACATTCCTTCACTTACCTGACACCTGCAACCCCATCCCCATTACAAAGACCAAGTTGAGGACTTAGGAGAAACATGCAAAGCCCATGTGTACTGCCTGACCTTTTATGGGAATAAAAGTTTGCTAACTCTCGTCACAGAGCAAATATTAAAAATGAAATCCCCCCAAGCTCTTAAGGCACCAGCTGTGGGGCTTGCGCATGCGCTACTAAAAAGTTAGCCATTGAATGACATCACAGTGAGACATGGCCAGAGGGGCTCTCTCCACCTTGAACATGGTGTGATGGTCAACTCTCACCCCTCTGACAGCTACTGTGTCTGTCATTGTCTTGGCTGCCTTTTTTTTTAATGTTCAACTGCCCAGAGGTGAGAGATTGACTTCATGTTTTAACAAGTGTTATATTTTGAAAATCTTGAGAAACATCCTCCATGATTTTAGATGGTAGATTCCCAAAATGGAGCTCAGCTAGGCACATGGTTTAGGGGCATATACTTGAGGGTGCAGAGCCAGCTCCTGCCACCATGTGTCAGCCTCATGGTGTTCACGAAGTCAGCTCCTGCCTGGCATCTGCCTCTGGGACTCCTGATCAGGAGTGTCAGGGAACACGAGCAGGAAGGGAAGAAAGGAGAACCAAATTCCAGCTCCAGGTCTGTAAGCTTGCCTAAACCACTGAGCTCAGGAAAGCTACAAAGCAAGGAAATGAAAATTAAATTCAAGTTCATAATCAAAAAGCTAGAGAGTAAAACTCCCAGAGCTATTTCCTGGCAGTTAGCACCAGTTTCATCATTTTTTTCCTCCCATGAAGCTGCAGTTTAATGTTTAATAACCTCTATGAAACGGGGGTGTTGTATAAGAGAGAGCAGAGGTCAGCTTCTACCGTGGTATGCTGTGCCGTTGGTTATTTCACTGTTAAACTCCTCAGTCTCACCCATCTGTCCCAGTGTAATGTCCTCATAAATATGCAAACTTATTTGGCTCTGTGGATATGCCCTTGGAGGGGCCAACACTTAGCATACCAGTGACATAGAAAATAAGAAAAGCAATATTTGGGCACATTATGGATTCAAAAGAACATTTGATTAAAATCTCCGTTTATGGGACTCCCTCTCTCCCCTCAGTAAATATCATTAAGAATGTATAATTTATAAGCCCAGCCTAATCCAAGAGATGTTACTTTCAGAAGCATCCTGGACATTGCAGACCAGCTTGTACACATTGTGCCATCAAAAGGTGCTGGTTAAAATGAAATTATTGGCCCATGTGGGTCTTTCATACCACCATTAGTTTAGAAAAATATGTGGTTGGGTGGGGAGAATGTTTGAGGCCATTACTATAATAAGAAGCATACATAACCAGGAGGCAGGCATGTTAATCGGAGAGCCATTACTTTGGAGTTATAGAGTGACATTATACTTGCCAAGGCCCCCAACGCACTGGGGTGAATTGCTTATCATCTCCATAGAAAGGAAATCTACCAATGCCACCCCATTTTTGCCCGTGAGAAAGCCAGACTAGGGTGCTCTGCTAGGAGAGGCCCCTACTCACATGTGAACCTTGGTCTGCAGGATCGGCTATACTTCGTCATGGAATACGTTAACGGTGGGGACCTCATGTACCACATTCAGCAAGTAGGAAAATTTAAGGAGCCACAAGCAGTGTGAGTATTTTTTTTAAAGTCCTATAACTCAGACAACCCAGTTTCCAACTGGAAACTTCTGATGGATAAAATGTCCAAGGGTGGTTTGTAGGAGGCTGAACAATGAACCTTCCGAGACTGGCAGGTGTACTGACAGGACGCATCTAGATATTTCCTAAGAAGAAGTTGATCCTATGTGCAGCCAAGAGGAGAAACAGGTGCATGCCCTCTTCCCCCACTTCCATCCTCATGGATGGAATCCTTCACTCACCCACTGTGCACCAGGCACTGGAAGTGTGAAAGGAATGTGAGGTTCCAGCCCTTGGGGACCCCAAACTCTAACCTAGAGTTGGAGAAGTCATCCAACAACAAATGAATGACTGTAACTGTAGAGACATAGACAGGATAAAACATAATCCCCCAGATTTGATTAGTGAGAGCATCTTCTCATTAGCGAATTCCCGGCCCAGCGGTGGGGAAGAGCCTTCCAAGGCAGGATGTGAACAGATGTGGCACTAAGTCCAGGGTGTGGCCTATAGGTAAGCATGAACAGGAGTGGTGTGAGGTGGGGAGGAGTGAGGCATGGATGAAGAGCTTGCAGGGAAGGCCACTGAGGAAGAAGGACTTCAGTGGGACCTGATCTCATCAGACTAAGTTCTCACAGAGCCCCGCTGACTAAGGGAAGAAGGAAGGATGAACAAAGTTTAAGGCCTCATGCAAGGGGATCTGTGAGATTCTAGGAAAGAAGACATAGAGCTAGAATTACACTTTGATTTACAAAGAGAGGTAAGTGTCTTTTATAAATATTACAGGAATAGGAAAATGGAGGGGGAAAAGCAGAACTTGAGGGGAAGAATGGGGAGCTCGGCTTAGAACATGTCATGAGAATGTGCCTGGAGGCTGGGGTGCAGGAGTGGAGACTTGGGTTCCAGGTGAAGATGAGGGTCCATCCATAGGAGAGGTGGAGGAGACTTGGGTACCTGAACTGTCAACCCATTTCTTTCCCAGGGACCAGGAAAGTCAGTGCAAGCAAACTGAGCAGATGGCTCTTTTATTTCCCTAAATGAGGATGCAGAGTGGGCACACATCCGTTAGTCAAGCCCATGAGCAATCTAAAAGATAAATCAGAGGGATTGTCAGCCTGCGAGGGATTATCTGCCCTGGGGAAGATTAACTAAAGGCAGACTAGGGAGCTCATTGATAGCAAGCTTAAAAAAATAAAGAGGGGGATTTTTTCTGCTTTCATTTTTACTAAAAAGTAAATGTGTTTTTTAGGAATGCTTGCCTTTATCGCCTCTCTTAACAATGTAACTTATAGAGTATTATAGTAATGCTTAGACCATAAAATACAGCTTGAAGGCCCCAGCTTTGAAGCACACAGCAGAATAGATACCTTAAGCTGCAACGCTGCATAAAGGCACCTCACCCAGCACCCTTTTGTTCCACTTGTGTTGCAGAAAAGGTAAATGTACAGAAAATTAGGGCTGGGGGAGGGATGGCTCAGAGATTAAAGGTGCCTACTGGCAGGAGTTCAGATCCGCCAGCACCCATGTAAAGTCAGATGCAAACATAGCCCAGTCTACGTCTGCAGCAGTGGGAAGTGGAGTCAAGAGAATCCTGAAGCTAACCTGGCCATCCCAGCAGCAAACTACATGAGAGACTCCATCTCAAACAAGACGTCAGGAGAGGACCAGCATTCCACAGCTGCCCTCTGACCCCTACATGCACACACCGAGTGTATAGGAATCCATGAAGAATAATGTAAACTCGCCTGTGATCCCACCTCTCCTCTCTCCCCATCTCATCCCAGCTTCTCCTGTCAGCCTCCAGAATTCCCATTAAATTTGAGATCTTCATCTTTTCTCCACTCATGTAAATATTGTGTTTATTTGAAGCCTCCCGAGCATATTTGCCAAGGCTCAGACTTAAGAGTTCCTCAGACTTCAAGGTTTCCTAAATGCTATGCAAATTTTGAGACATCTTTCTGCATTTAATCTGAGTTCCAGATATTACCCTATTAATGATTTTGAAGCGATGGTAGTAACTGTTTTTATTATGAATTATTTAAAAGGGCAAACTCAGGCGTGAATCATGGTGCATGTCCCATTTATGCTAGCACTTCGGGGAATGAATACCCGAGCTGAAGTGTTCATCACACACTCTGTTATCTTCTTGGGAGTAATTGCATTTTCAAACACCATTCTGCTCTGTCTGTGGATAGGAGAATGAAAATTTCTCCATTGTTCCATTCTCCTGACATAGAATAGTCTCACATGTATGCACTCCTTAAATGATTATATTAGAGGGCTGGAGAGATGGCTCAGTGGTTAAGGCACTTGCCTTCAGTGCCTAAGGCCCAGAGTTCAATTCCCCAGTACCCACAAGGTTGTGGCCCTGGTGTGCACTGTCTCTCTCTCTCTCTCTCTCTCTCTCTCTCTCTCTCTCTCTATCTATCTCTTTCTCTCTCTCTCTCTCTCACACACACACATCTCTGCTTGAAAATGAATAAATATAAATAAAATATTTTTAAAAAGTAGTGTGTTCTTTAAAAAAGATTATATTAGAAAAAGTTTATTGTGTCTGTATGTGTCTGTATGTGTATGCATGTCTGTATGTGTATGCATGTCTGTATGTGTCTGCATGGGGTCCTGTGTGTGGATGTGTATGACGTGGCGGAGGGCAAGTCCATGCCACAGTGCCACATGGAGGTCTGAGGATAACCTTGGATGTTTGTCTTCTCCCCCCACCTTGCTTGAGACAGGGTCTCCCTTGTTATTTTGTTTTTCCTGGCTCACTTCATGTGTGTCCATGCAACTGTCCATGGGATTCCAGAGTTTCCTGGCTTCACATCCCATCGTCATAGACACATTGGAATCACACACGTATGCCACTGCATTTAGCTTTACATGGGTGCTGGGGAGTCAGACTCAGGCCAGCAGGCTTGCAAGCTGAATCTTTAACTGCTGAGCAATCTGCTCAGCCCCCCTAGAAATTGATTGTAGGGAGTAAATGACCTGCCCACCTTCCTCTTGCAAGAACAATAAGACCTTCCAATTGGCTTTATTAACTGTCGATTCGGGGAGAGTCAGAGGGATGAAATAGCAGAGGGTAAGGCCAGGGGTTAGAAGAACATGTGTAGAGTGATGTTGCTCTCAAAAAGCCTTGGGGGTCTCTCACTCTTTTATCTTTTGGATGCACGAACTTAAGGCTGAGAAGTATCCAGGAGGTTTAAAAGGCCAGAACTCTGAAACACATTTTCTTTTGCAGATTCTATGCAGCAGAGATCTCCATTGGATTGTTCTTTCTTCATAAAAGAGGAATCATTTACAGGTGTGTCTTGAAGCTCTTCCAGCAGCATCACAGATAAGAGGTTTGGGGGGTGGGGCATCGGCGGGCATGGGGTCCTGTGATGGGGACTTCTGATGTGGAGTCGATGACCCCCCCCCTCCCCACCAAACACAGACCTGCTGAGACCTACCTGCCTCTGCAGCCTCAGGCAAATCAGGAGTTACCTTCTGATTTCCAGCCCCCGCCCCAGGGTTTCTGTTTCTTTTCTTCTGTTCACAAGAAGTATGTTTCCCCTCCACTGACAGCTCCTTCCTCTGCCTTTTACTTGAAGGGAGGTCAGGGAGTAATAGAAACTGAATTGCCATTCTAGACGCTCAGCTGGAGCAGAACATGGGGAGCTGGGGAAAGGCAAGGGGAAACAACAAATTAAATTCTCTTGGTCACAATGAAAGTCTGGTGCCAAGAAAGAAAAATGTCTTGAAGAATAATTAAAAGTACATTGGCACAGGCAGGAGGAAGGGACTTGGTAGGTGGTTCTAAACCTTCACTTGGCATACACAGCTGTGTGTCTATATTACACCCCCCCCCCCACACACACACTAGCTCAGCATTTAAATACATTCCAGGCTCTGGAGATATATAAAGACACAATCATTCCTTGGTTCCTGCTCCAGGGACTTACCTTGAGAATGCCCCCAAGATGGCAGCTAGTCATATACCCTTCTATTTCACCAGCTCCAGAGCAAACCAAGTCGCGTCATGCAAAGTCCTCTGACACTCACCTGCTTCCTTTCAGGGATCTGAAGTTAGACAATGTCATGCTGGATTCAGAAGGACATATCAAAATTGCTGACTTTGGAATGTGCAAAGAACACATGATGGATGGGGTCACGACCAGAACTTTCTGTGGTACTCCTGATTATATCGCCCCAGAGGTAGGGATTCCAGTTCTTGTTTTATAGACCAGAAATTTCAAACAATAACTCCTGGGTGGAGTATGGGGTCATGAGTGTGGGTGGTGACCATGGGGTAAACTAAACTAGACGAAACAGACTCAGCTACAACAAGGAACTGGGAGTGCTCATCACTCACAGTAAGCTGTGTTCTACTTCGTGGAACGTTTGCTTTTGTTCTGTTGATTTGTGAGCCAGTTGCTTGGCGGCATGTATTTCTTACATGTCTATGGTCCAAATAACTTAAAAGTCACTGTGAAGCTGGGGCAGTTCAATGTGAAAACAATGTCCCCAGAAATGCTGGGGTAGAAGGTGGTTGCCATCATGGATTTTCAGTGTTTTTGGAGTGATCACTGATATATGTCCATGGTGTTCATTATGTCTAATCTATGCAGACACTATTGATGTGGTTACAAATAAATTAGTTCCGTAGCTTGTATCTTTACAGTAGGGGCCATGGACTCTGTCTTTGATCCATCCAGAGGAAGTCTCTTCTTGTTTCATGAAGCTTCCTATATGCTGGTGATAGAATGGGCTCAATCCTGATCTATCATGTAGCTACTTATGTCCACACTCAGCCGCCATAGATGTAGAAGCCCTCTCCCACCTGCCCTTCAGCATGGTGGACAGCAATGGGCTTACACTGGGCCAGCCTCAGCTCTTCACGGAGTCCTCAAATGAGCATATCTACATCTGTTCAACCAAATGCCCATGTGTTTATCTCACAACAGTGAGATGGTAGAAAAAAATAAGCTCAAAAGTTAGACAGGTGCAAGCTCTAAGCCTGACTTTTGTCTGCAAACTGTGAGAACTCAGGTAAGTTCCTTAACCTCTCCACACCTATCCCCCTTTCCTTAGGCAAGTTAGGGGTAGCGAGAAGTGCCCTGAAAACTAAAGAATCCGGTCCCTACTTGTACCTGATAGACGCCCACTACTTATACATACCATGACCTGCAGTCGTCATCATTATTCCACAGGGAAGCTGTTTTTTCAAAATATCTATTTACTTATTTATTTATTTGTATGGAGGGGAAAAGATGGGGAGAGAGAGAGATAGGGAACATGGGCACACCAGGGCCTCTTGCTGCTGCACACTAACTACAGATTCATGTGCCACTTTGTGCATCTGGCTTTACATGGGTCCTGGGGAATTGTACCTGGGCTGACAGGCTTTGCAAGCAAGTACTTTAACTGCTGAGTTATCTTCCCAATCTAGAAGCTGGATTTTTGTTTGTAATACTCTTTTACATCAAAGAAACAGACTTTCCTTATAAATTCAAATTTTTAAGGACATGACCAAAGGTAATATGTTATTCTAATACTTAATTTATTGGGGATTCCCCCCCCAAAAAACCCCACTCATGAGTACTTCCAGCCATAATATCAACTTTTATCATCACACTTTCCGCATGTGAAGAGTAAAGAAATGTTAATAAAAGAAAAAAAAATACAGCCTAGGGCTTCAGAGAAGGTTCATCAGTTAAGAGTACTTCCTACACAAGAATGAGGGCCTGAGAAGGCTTAAGACTGCCAGAGTTCAAATCTCCAGATCCTACACAAGCAGCTGGGTGTGGCTATACATGCCTGCAACCCCAGTCCCACAGGGGAACAGAGACCCAAGAATACTCAGCACCCACAGGATCTGGAATCTCTAGCTCAAAACAAGACCAGGTGGGATAGCAATGGAGTTGGACACCCAACATTCTACTCTAGTCACTTTAGGCAAGCGACCCCCCACTTCAGGCAAGCATATGGGGCACACACACACACACACACACACACACACACACACACACACACACACAAGCAAAACACAGCCCTTGAATGTAGTATGTATTCTGAGGCCTCTTTCTGACTGACAGGTGCCAAGAAAGCTGCCATGATGGGCTGTGTAGGCTTTGGGTGACAGTCCATGAGATTCTATGAAACTCGGTGACAGTGGATGGCAGCATGGCTGGGGATAAAGATGGCTTTGAACTTTATTTCCTTTAAGGCCAGGGCTCTGCTGATCCATCCCCTAGCTTCCAGGGCTCAGTAACACTCAGCTACGCACTGTCACCAGAGATGACTCTCTCCCACAGACCCAAAATGTTGCATATAATTAAGGTTTATCCATTTGAGTGGCTTCCCTTTTTTGTTGATCACTATATGAATTTCATCACTATTCTGAAGCATAACCACATACCTAGCAGAGGAAAAGGTAAATTTAGGAGTTGGGGATGTAGCTCAGTGGTATGTCTGCCTGGCATGCACAAGTGGCTAGATTCATTTCCCAGCACTAAAACAAACCCAAACAAAATTAAGCACAAAGTTCTAGAAGTTAGAAATCTAACTTCAGTATCACCAGTTTAAAGTCCCACTGTTGACAGGGCTTTTTCTGACAGGAAGCTTCATGGGAAACTCCATTTCCAGGTCTCTTCTATCTTCATTCTAGAGGCTTCCTGGGTTCCCTGGCTTGAGGCAACTTCTTCCACCTCCCATACAGCACAGTGTCTTCCAATCTCTATGTCTTTCCCAATTCCTGCCCCCTTATTCCCACACAGATCCCTGCAATTACCACTGGACTCTAGGATAATAGTCAAATGATCTAGGATTTTCTTACGATGTAAATTCCAGTTCTGGCAACTGGAATCTAGACATCCTTTGGGGAAAGGGACATTATTGAGTTGCTTACACTCATTTTGATAGCACTTTACGTTGGATAATGTCCCCACTTCCTTTCACCAAGCACTCTTAAACACACTCCAAGCAGGTATGGAAAAATGGCTCAGTGGTCAGAAGTTCCTGCAGTGCAAGCCTAATGACCAGAGTCTAGATTCCCAGAGGCCATGTAGGGCTGGTTGCCAGTAGCGAATAAGTCTGTGATCCCAACTTGCCTATTGCAGTGGGATACAGAGTCATGGGAATCCTGAAGCACACAGTCAGCTAGTCTGGCATTCACAATGCAAAACATGAAGACACTGTCTCAGAACAGAGTGGAATGAGAGGAGCAACACCTCAAGGTTGTCCTCTGACCCTCACATTTGTGCTGTGGTGCCCATGCATTAACACACACACACACACACACACACACACACACACACACACACACACACAGAATACAAGATTTTGATTAAATACATAAAATAATGATTTTTTAAAGGGAGGCTGTAGACATGTCTCAGTAAATAAGTGTGTGGACCTGAACTTGAGTTTAGCATCCACATAAAAGGCTGGGCTTGGCTGTGTATGCCTGTAAGGTCAACCCTAAGTGGAGTGGAGACCAGAGAGTCAGCAGCTCCAGGCTCAGTGAGAGACACCGTCTCTAGGAAACAAAGCAGAAGAGTGGCAGAGGAAGACCCCGATGTTCCACTCTACACATACACATGTACACACTATAAATACACACACAACAGCCCAAGTGTACCTTGGGAATTTCAGCTTCTTCACACACAGAGACTCTATGCCCTCATTGTACATATCCTCATTTCTGGAGCCTCTACTTTTCAAGTCTCAGAAGCAGCAACAATTAAAGGAGTGACCACTCTGTGCTATACCATATATGTGCCAGGCACCATGTGTGACTGCCCTCCATTACTCCTAAGACAAACCTAGTGAGAGCCTGCTTCAGATGGAATGTCTAAGACCACATGCTAGAATCGGGGTCCCCACCCTCCAGTGCTTTCAGCTTAGAAGACAAGATGCTTCTGCAAATGAGAGGAACCACAGCTGTGTCTACCTTCCAGGTGGCTTTAGTTGACAATGTGAGCAACACTGCTTGCTCTGGTAGTGCCATCAGATTGTCCCACCATGCTTCCTCTCAATCTCCGGGAACTTGACATACTTGGTCCCAAGAACACTTGCAGCTTAGGGAAAGCCCCATTGGGCTGAAGGTTTCAGAGTTTTCTCAGAGGTTAAAATAATTCTCTCCTCTGTGTAAATCTTCCTGTCAGAGTGAAGTGAAATAATTATCTTAGATAGCATTTTTCCTAATAGGCAAAGCAGAGGCTTAAATATTTATGACTATTTACTCAACAACCTTGAAATCGATTAATACTGTGGCATCTCCCTAATGGGTGAAGATGTGCTGAGGCAAAAAAAAAATGTTACTCACAGATGGGACTTGGAAGTGGAGATGAACCCCCACTGAAGGGGTGCTAATGAGGAAATAATTCCTGAAGCTGACATGAGGCCCCCTTTGCTTTGACACAGAATTCTTGGGGGTCTGTGATAGTCCTTGGAAGGCTGGACAGAAGCTTCATGCAGAGTCAACCCCCCTCTGAAAGTTAGTCATCTTGGGTGGGTGGGATCCACTCATAAGTCACACTTTTCTCAGTAGAATCTGAGGACCAGCAATGTCCTCTCCTTCCTGGAAGGAGGTGTCTGGACAGTGTCCCTCTGTGCACCCCTGCTGTGGTGGCAGTGAAGCTCGCTTACTCAGGGTCATCCTTGAAGCCTCGCTATGGTGGGGGCTCTAATGCCCACACAAATGACCTCATCCATGATGTGTTCACGCTGGGCACTATCCTAAGTCCTCTGAGTACATCTTTGTCATGTGAGGCAGAAGTTCTAAAGCTTCCTCATGGGATCACATCACTTAGGTAACAGGTAAAAGTGGATTTTGATTTGACTCAGGATGTTCTGAGTCCAGAGCCCATACACTCTTCTTGGACTGCATTGTCTCCAGAGCCACGGACTGTGGGGGGGGGAGGTAAAATTGAGTGTCTGAGGAGCTGAGGAGATGGCTCTGTGGATAAAGCACTTGCCTTGCAAGTGTGAGGACCTGAGTTTGGATCCCCAGCCCTTCGTGGAAGCCAGGCATGGTGGCATGGGCCTCTAATCCCAGAACTAGATGAGGAGACAGGATCCCTGAGGCTCACTGGCTAGTTTAGTCTAGCCCAGATGGTGAACTCCAGGTTCAGTGAGAGACCCTGTCTCAAAACATAGGGTGGATGTCAGTGTTCCAGAGCTCAGAACTGACCACCCTTTAGCTCTCCTAGCTCGTGCCTAGGCTAAATCTGGGATTCTGGAACTGCCTCCTGCTGTAATAATGAGGGTGCCTTTGGTCTGAGAAGAGGGAGGGCCACCCCAGCCCCAGCCCTACCTCAACACATCACCCAAGGCCCTTCCCTCACAGCATAGTGTCCCTCTTCTTCCCACAGATCCCTCTCTCTGGCTTTTTCTTGCCCTCTTTGGACTTTCCTGTTCCAGAAGCTTCTACCCCCCTTTCTTTTCCCTCTTTCCCTCTCCCCCCCAATCTGTCTCTCATAGATCCTCTTACTCTCTCCCTGAGTGCGTCCCTTTCCTCTCTCAACCTTCCTCTCCCCACCCTGCTCTCTATGTCTTCCTTTCTCCCCCCCCCCAACATGGCATTCATTGAGTGCCTTCCGAGCACCAGGCACTGCCAAGGTCCCAGGAATACTCATGTAGAAAGGGAAGCCTGGAGACCTGCTGGAGGCCTGGAGACATAGAAAGAGGAGATTGTAGGCCAGGAGAGACATTGATTCCAAGATGTGGATGAAACCAGGGTGCTCTTGCCATTGACAGATGGTACCTCCGACATAGCTAAAATCACTAGGGGAGAAACTTTCAGATGTGGAAGCCAGAGCATAGAACTTTACTGATGAGGGCTAGGGGCTGGAGGAGACCTGGGAGCAGAAGATCTGTCCCCAGGGCACAGGTTCTACATTCTAGTTCTAAGAGTGACAGCCAAGGATGCACAGACCACAGAACCACATACCTGAATTCTCTAAATCACATCTAATTACTCCAAGTGGTCTTGAGATATGGTTTAGAAATGTTTAGGGCTGGGAAGATGACTCAGTGATTAAAGGTACTTGCTTGCAAAGCCTGCCACCAGGTTTAATCCCCCAGTTCCCACACAAAGCCAGGATAGCCTATCCCAACCATCAGCCTAGATCCCTCCTTAACCTCCTTTAAGCCTTTCCATCCCATCTTTGAGAGGTTCTCTGTCCTGGTGATCATCTTTCAACTTTCAGACCTCAAGGTCCACCTAGTACCTGCCCCTTATCCCTTTGATGGGTTAGAATGTCCTGTTGGGTTATGTACCTGTCCCACCAGGTTCAGAGCTCAGTTCCTACCCCATGTTCAGGGTGGTGCCAAGCCCACAAGTGTGACTCAGGATAAATGTGTTTGCACATTGCCTTCCTAGGCACAGCCATGGCAGTGGGGCGGGGTGAAGGCTTTGGAAGTGACAGGGTCAAGTTATTGAAAGGATCATCTTCCGCCATCACCATGTGGGGTTGCTGGCACAGGACACGGTGCAGAGTGCATCTCCTCATCCACTAACAAGGCTGATGAGCCGGGAGACCTGAGCATCTGAAGGGTGATGGGACATCAACCTAGGTCTCCCGGATAGCTCTCCACTGCCAGCATAGACATCCCAGAGACTTCCCAGGGCCTGGGGAAAGGGCCGTGGAGAAGGATAGACAGACAATAAAAGATTGAAAACTAGATGAGAAAATAGCTCCTACGTTCTCCGCAGCCAGGCAGGCAGTCAGGCAGTAAATTAGCACTTGACGAGTGGGAGAAGGGGAAATGAGAGGAGAGCCAGCAGCCACGGCCACCAGCCTCTGCACTGAGCCCACACCCAGCACCGAGGCAAGCGAAGAAAAGCACTTGATTAAAGAAAGGGAACAATAAACCCAGCGTGGCCCTCTTTCTATCAGAGGTCAATTCTGCTCACGGTCCAATGACTCCAGCATTTGAGAGCAAATGAAGCCACACTTTCCTTTAGAGAAATGCTTAAAGAGCTGAAACCGGGCTTTCCTTTGGGGTCTTTCTTAAATTATGTGACTCTCCTCAGAACTTTTCTATGAATTATATGATCTCATATATTTTATTGTCTGCCTACAGCTCTTTAATGGTCTCCTAATTCCCTGGGCCTCGGAACCCATCATCCGTGGTGTGTTTTCTGTAGTTTTTGGTACCTTTTGCACTTTTATGGTCTGTGGGACCTCTGTGCCCTTTCCCCACACCTTCCCTTTCCAGTGACTTCGGAAAGAACCAGGTCCCAGCAGACTTCTTGCTCCTCCATGAATGCTTGCTGTTTTAGATCAGGCCACACCTACCATTTGCTTTATTCTGTTTAACCCTGAAGCCAACTTTGTTTTTCAGATGAAATTAATGCGTAAAGAAATTTGTTAATTTTTTTCCCAAGTTCCCAATGGAAGGTAGGCCTGACTATCAACCCAGAGTCAATCAGCTCTCCCTCCATGGCATCTGTTGCCCTGGAAGGAAGAGACAGCAGCTTCCAGCACAAATGGCACCCCAGAGCATCCCAGCACCCCACATGCGCTACAGGCTGCCCTCATAGGCCACAACTGCTTTTCATTATTACCCCCAATAATGCTGTACTAAATGTTTCCTCCCAATATTGCAGGACCTACATTAATTGACTCATCACTTAGAGATTTGTTTAAATCCAGTGAAAATGGGCCAGGGATTTCTAAGTTTTATTTCACCACTTTCTCTGTAGAACGGCCCAAGCCGTGGCAGGGAGGAGGAGGTATCTTGAGAGTGGTTATTAAGACATTCATTTCTCAGTGTGGACCCAGCTCCCACGTCGGCTTAAGTGTGGTCATCCTCTGAGGTGGGTTGCCTTACCCCTGACTCACATACAAGGAAAGGAGCTTCAAGAGGAGAGATGACCTGCCCAAAGCTCTCAGATAGCAGGTGGGGTTCAGTTGCCCTATTGACATGAGACACCAGTGCTCTCTTCCACTTACATGAGACAGCTTGGTTCTGGGAAGTCTTTATTCTGGCTAATAAATCTCTTACAAGCACAAAATGTATCCCAACTCCCATTTCATTCCTTTACTGCACATGTAGTTATTTTTGTCCTGAGTCACAGTTAGCATCTGGAGCGATGAGTGGCTTCCTGATTTAGCAGGGGAGTCCTGGGGCTGAATCCTGTAGGTACATGATGAGCTGTGAGTCCTGCTAGCTTTTTCCCTAGCACGGGCCATCCCCAGAGACAGAGAAGAGACAAATACTGTGAGATTAAGTTTGAGAACTCCTGGGAGAGAGGCCAAGGGGTCAGTAACAATGCATTTGTTTCAGGCTGATGCCTTTCTGTTCTCTACGAGACCTCCACGAGGTCTCCAGAAAAATAGACGTCTGTTTAGCTTCAGGCTTCTACTTCCTCATTGTGTAGTAAGGCTTGGCTATAGCTCTGCTTGGCGAAGAACTTGGAATAGTATCTGTAAAGTGGAGATAATCATAATTTCTTCCTTCAAGTACATCATTGGACATGAAAGCAAGCTTTTCCTCTAATGAGCTTGGCCTGTCTCTGAAGAGACCCTCCATAAATCTCTCTGTTATCTGGCAGTCATTTCCATGATCTGGTCCTGCGTTACTAACCCAAAACTTAATGGGGTCAGACAGCAACCGTGAACGTTACGGTTCTGAGTTGGGATTCATTTGGCATGGTTTCTGATTGCTACAGGACTGTCAGCTCGAGGGTGTTGGTGCTGGAAAATCCAAGATGGTCACTAGCTATTGGCTATTAACTAAACCCCTGGAGGTCTCCTCTACCTGGTCTTAGTCTTGCTGGGGTACTTGGCATCTTAAAATGAAGAAACAGAAGCCACAAGTCTCCTTAAAGCTATACCTTGGACTTAGCTGGTTCACCTGACTAAGTTGTACAAATCAGAGGTGGAGAGGCCTCAAGAAAAAATGGGAAGTCCCCTGCCCTGTATTTTTAGAGCAGAAACAAGCAAATTTTCTCTGCTAAGGACTCCATACAAAATATTTTAGGCTTTTCTTAAGTCCAAACTTTAGATTTTGCCAAGAGACAAAATTGGACAATAGTTCTTATCAAAATTTAGTACAGTCTTTTTTGAAATTTTCATTTTACATTTAGAAATGCAAATACCAGACTGCACTATGTAGAAACAGGAGGCAACTGGATTTTTCCTGCCAACCCCTTCCTAGCCAATTGACTATTTAGACATGAAGAGTACCCAGAAGCCCTTCTGTGCAAGAAGCTGGTTCTTGAAGCATTAGAGTTATCTTCCTGGCCCCATGTGGACCTCTTTCCAAGAGCCACCCTTCCTGACATCACTTGCTAGTGTGGGCACTCCTGTTCCCAGTAAAGAGGTCAGTGGGTGACTATTTCTAGAGGCCTGCAATGGAGCTTAGGCATACAGGCCAGGTGCACAGGCTTCATGTAGCTGTTCTTGAAAGGACTGGAAGAGGAAGAGGTGGGCCAGGTCTCCACATACTAAAGAGCAGTCTCAGCATGGAATCCCATGAACTCGTAAATTGTGCCAGAACTTGCAGGCCGCTGGCAGTGTGAAAAACTGAGTGTGTCCCCTCCCTAATCCATATGTTGAAATCTCTAGTGTGACAACCACAGCTCCCTCAGACACAGGCCAAGCTCATCACAGACAAACTAGAAACTCCAAAATCAGATTGAGGAGGGTACTGTGACTAGTCCCATTTCACAGATGTCTCTCCAAGTTCTCAGAAGAGCAGTTATAGCCAGCAGCTTATTATACAATGATGGAGAAAAGGCCTCAAGCCAAACAGGAAGAGTTAGCGCCTATAACAGCATGACTACCGTACAATGAGATAGTGAAGGTGGAACCCTCACCTTATAAAATTGGTGCCCTTATACAAGAGGAAGGAATAGAAGAGGTATATCCACACAGAAGAAAGTTTGTGTAAAGACACAATGAAAGGTAGCATTATACAAGTTAGGAAAAGAAAATGTCACCAGAAATCAACTCTGCTGAATGGAATCCAGCCACCAGACCAGAGAGTTTAAAATATTCTGTTATTTAAGCTACCCAATTCCTGGTCTTTTGCTAGGGCATTCCAAGACAGATAGTAAAGGAAAGTACTTGGGTCAGTGTGATGGGAGAGGACATATTGTATTTAACAGTCTCTACCATTTATATATTATGCTATGTGGGACTCACCCACTGTTGAGTCCTGGGTTTGGGCCAGGTAGTTTATGTTGCAAGCTGAAAGGATTTTCAATATATGTAATCAATTTTATTATCACTTTCACCGAGCTGAATAAGAAAGAGGAGTCCCAGAAGTCAAGGGCAATGTCTCAGATGTCCTTGTCTCATTCATAGCTCCTGCTTACACAAGCTGGGCACAATGAGAAAGCAAGAGTCAGGTGGACTTTGGCCCCTCTGGGTAACTCTGATGATCCCAACTAAGCTGGCTGTGTGTCGGCTTCCCCATGGGTAAATAGGGATGGTACCCAGCTGAGGGCTGGCCTGAGAACTGTAATTGGGAGAAGCATTGATGAAAATTTTATATATTGTTAGTATCACATTCTTAGTGTATTACAGTGTCATATTGAGAAAAAAATAATCTAATGGGGTGTTTGACTTCTCTGATGTAACAAGAGCATTATACCAAAGACTGGCTGATCCAGACCAATTAGGATGTTGTTTTCCCAATCTACTGATTGTATGTATGTAACCTTTAGGACTTCTACCCCAGTGAGGGGGGAGGGGGCAGAGGTGCTAGACAGATTAGCCCCCAACTAGAGCATCCATGGAAAAATTACAGAGCTAGAAAGTTATATGCCTTGTGACTCAGTAGAAGACCCCAGAGCACTGCCTCCCAGGCTCTCTCATGACATACTTCAGTCTCAAGGAAGCCCTAGAGGTGGTGGGCAAGGCTTGTCACCAAATCAGAGGCCCGAGACTTCATTCACAATTATACGGATAGCTTCTCCAGAATGAGTCCAGTGACACCTCCTTAGGAACTGCTCATCACACATGATCCAGATATCCTGAATTATGGGACACTGTTCTCCTGGCTCCCTACCTAGAGCCAAGGAAACCCCTGAATCCCACTGCCTAACACCATTACCATGAGGCATCACCAACTCCTCAGCACAGCTTTAATTAACAGATCAAACCCAACAATGTGTAAAAAGAGTTCATTACTATTTGAAGCCAGTGTCGATAATCCCAAATACTTCTTTGTATCCTTTGATTGGAAGGTCCTGCTATCCATTCTCATGATGCAAAGGCAATTATGATGGGAAAAGAAGAGTTATCTACTACGAATAGATCTTAAGGCACTCTTGTTTATGACCATTATAGAAGGCGCTTTCTAGTCTCTTCAATCTTTGATGGAGACATAATTTTGTCTATATTAAAAATATGTAATTTGGGCTCCAAGTTTTCTAACTTTGGTAATGTTCTTTATCCTGATGTATATAGGGTTTCTTCCAGAGCTTTCAAATATTGCAGATATTCTCCTGGGATGCTCTAAAATCTTTGTCTTGTATATGGCATTTGCACATATTCATTTAACTCTGTCTCTCCAGGTAGATTCATTACCCCAGATGTCTATCAGAGTATATCAGCCCATAGACATGACCTGCCAGCCATAAGTGGGGACAGCTAAAAAAAAAAAAAAACAGGGTTTTGAGGGTATCATAACCTTGTAGGAAGAGAGAGAAAAATCTGACATTTTGATGCTCTTCCTGTGTGGCAGTTACAGTCTCATTGCTGGGACAAAACACCCAACCAGAAGCAGCTTATGGAATGTAAGCTTTTTTTTTTTAATTTCAGGCTTACTGTTTCAAGTACAAGTGTCATCATGGCATGACAGAGTAGAGTCTGGACATCATATCTTGTCACATTAGCTGGGAGGTAGCAACAAGAGTGAGCTACCTAGCAAACACCCCAGTTGAACCTCAAGGTCCAACCCCAGTGACACACCTCCTCCAGCAAGGCTTCACCTCTCAAAGGCTCTGTCAGCTGGGGATTGAGTAGGAGGCTTAATCACAAACACAAGAGGCTGTGGGGGACATCATGACACCTAGAATGAGTTAGGAAATGTTTCATCTTCATGCAATCAGTTGCATGAAGGGGGACTCTTCTTAAATTATTATTTTCAAGCAGAGAGATGAGAGAGAGAGAGAGAGAGAGAGAGAGAGAGAGAGAGAGAGAGAGAGAGAGAGCACGCCAAGGCTTCTTAACACTGCAAACAAACTCCAGAGTCATGCCCCACTTTTTGCATCTGGCTTTACATGGGGAGTGAGGAACTGAACCCAGAAAGGCAGGTTTTTAAGCAAGCACCTTTAACCACTGAGCCATCTCTCCAGCCCTTCTGTGCACTGGGCTCAGCACAGTGTCTGGCGCACCACAGACTAGTCTTTGCTGAGAGAAAGTATTAAAATGGTTGATGTTGATTGAGAATGTACAGGTGGCAACAATCATTTTGGAGTGTTCAATACGTACTTTCAGGATTATGTCTCATAAGGGAATCTTTGCTCTGTCCCTCTGCGAGCCAGGTTTACTTTATGGCTTTGAATAACTTCCATCCACCTGCCCTGCCTGGGGGTTGGGTCTTATTTCTGAAGGTAGGCTTTCCATTTGATCCCCCACCACATACTTGCAAGGTGAGCACAGGGATTCCAATATCACAGCTGAGAACATGGAAACAGGGTAAAGTTTAGCAACTTGCCTAAGGGCACTCAGCCCGAGTGACAGAACTAGTGTCCAGCTGGTTTTGGAGCATTCTCTCTCTCTCTCTCTCTCTCTCTCTCTCTCTCTCTCTCTCTCTCTCTGAAGTGTGGTTGAGAAACATTGAGAGTAGGTGTGCCTCACCCTTGCCCTTCTGCAGGGTGTTCGTTTGTCACACTCTGATGCTGTGGAGGGGGACAGTCAGGAGACCTGTGGCTTCTTTCTCTCTGACCTTGCAGCTATAGCCTGGTAACTTCAAACAGGAACTTTACCACTCTGAGGCGGAGGTCTCCTTTCAGAGCCCTTAGCAACCCAGCAATCCTAACGCCATTTTGAGTCTGCACGGAAGAGTCAGGTGGTTCTGTGAAGTGAGATTGGATGGACTCATTTCTCCAACAGGACATGCTAGTGTGTCCATCCTGGGATGGCTGAGGTCCTGTGCTGGACACAGAAGCCACCAGGAGGAAGACTGTGAGCTTGAGTAGGGCTGAGAAGCATTCTCAATGAAACATGGCAAGGGCTCCAGGGACCGTGTGGCCCTATGGTTGTGGGTCCCAGAGGAGTGAGAATGAAGGAGACGTTACTGGACTCAGGGCCCCAGCTGTCCTAACAAATCTCCCAGAAAACACTCACCGATGTTTTCTTCCCCAAAGACAGGATTTGCCATGTCAGCCAGTGTTTTTGACCATGAGCACAAAGCAGTCCCCCGGTGTCCTATGTTCTCTCCTTGGAAATTTATGATGTTTTCCAAGGCAGCCTCAACTTTTCTATCAAAATAAAATGTTTTTATTTTTATTTTTTTTAAAAAGAGGGGAATGGTTTTTTATTTTTCCCTTGAAAGTAAAAGGACTTGATGCGTTTTAGGCATACAGGCATTTATTTTCTAGTGATAGCTTAGAAAGAGCCTTTATTGTGGCCTGGCTATTGAATTATTTGAGAATGGACTCTCCGGGGTTAGTTAGGTATTGTATGAAAATAAGAGTGGAGTCTAGTTCAAGCCCAACAGAACCACTCTCTTCACACCCCGTCGTCTCACAGGCTGTGTCAGAACACAGCCTTTATAGCCAGGGTGCCAAGCACTCCTACTCTTTGGCTCCCATTAAGTACTTGGACCCATTTTTGGCAAGAACCACCTTTACCAGGCTAGCTTCCACCCAAGCTGTCTAGGGAATGCCCCAGGTCAAGGCATTAAATGTAGAAAAATGGTAAAAGTATGTCTTTCAAAACCACCAGGATGACCAGGGATCAAGCCCCAATCTTGACAATTACTAGTTGTAGAATCTTGAGCAAGCTAAATGAATTCACTGAAGGGAAGAGTCTGACATGTGGTGAATTCTTGTGATCACGGTGTTGATTAAAGCCATTGTTAATGGCACACTGTCCCCAGGCTTTCCCAGGCCAGAGCTACAGTCAGAGAGTATCTCAAGCCCCATCCACTCTGGGAGGCATTTGAGTGTGTAACCCTGGCAGAGGGTAGGAAGCTGGGTGGCCTTAGACAGCTAGCCTTCCAGTAGCCGTAGACCCTTGGCCTAAGGAGAAATAAGAAGCTGCCCCCTGATCCCCCTTCATACTCTGATCCTGTGCCCAGGCTGGAAGAAAGCTCATTCAGACCTCGCTTTTACAAGACAGGCAGCCATTTGTAACATCCTGACATCCCCCCCTCTCCCCAGTGACTGGCTCTTGTAAGCATAATCACAGTAATTGTGGGGACCAACAGCAGTGAAAGACAGTGGCCCTGTTGGGGGGTCTGTCTTCCAAGCCAAAGTTCAACCTACCCTGTGCTACAGGGAAATCTGCCAACTCCAGACCTTCTTGCCAAGTCTGCCTCCTTTTGTGAGCTGCTCCATTATGGAAAACCAAATTGCCATGGTCACCCCTTGCTTGAGGCCTTGGGATATCAAGTAGTCCAGGCTTGGCTGCAAATCCTCCTTGGCCCACAAGTGCCACAGGCACCTGTGCCTGTCGCCATTGGGAACAGACCCATAAACTTCTCACCATCCATTCTGTGCTCTCTGAACTTGGTCTTCAGCTCAGAGCTGACTCCCTGGGCCAGTGAGAGCCATGGAACTCAAGTGGATTGAAGGAATTAACTCCAAATATCTAGCCCAGCACTAGCCAATGAAACTCAAATGCAAGTCAGACTGCATTTAGCAGCCATGCTTTCAGAAGTAGTGCACGCCTTTAATCCCAGCACTCGGGAGGCAGAGGTAGGAGGATTGCCGTGAGTTCAAGGCCATCCCTGAGACTACATAGTGAATTCCAGGTCAGCCTGGGTTAGAGCAAGACCGTACCTTGAAAAACCAAAGAGAGAGAGAGACAGAGACAGAGAGAGAGAGAGAGAGAGAGAGAGAGAGAGAGAGAGAGAGAGAGAGAGAGGAACAGGTGAGGGCTGGAGAGATGGCTCAGTGGTTAAGAGCTCTTCCTGTGCAAGCATGAGGGCCTGAGGAGGCCTGAGAGAACACTGGATTTGAATCTCCATGCCCCACACAAGCAGCTAGGCATGGCCATGTGCAACTGTAATCTCAGTCCCATGGGGGAGCAAGGACCTGAGAATAGCTAGAGCTCACAAAAGAGGGAAAAACAAATAAACAAACAAACAAAAAACTCCCAGCAACCTCTGGGACCAGTAAGAGACTCCAGCTCAAGTAAGAAAGATGGAGTGGGACCACTTTGGCGAGCACACCCCACCTCAGGAGAACATATGGGGAGCTGCAAGGGTGCACACACACATAAGCAGAAAATAATCAGATAAAATTAATTTCAATATACTTCATTTAACCCAATATGTCAAAAGCAAAAAATTGCTAATGAGCTGTTATTCATTTATTTTGTACAAAGTCGTCTATGATTCCTAGAGGACATCTCAGTTGAAACTAGCCACATGTCAAGTGCTTAGTAACCACAGGCAGCTATGGGCACTGTGTTGGTGTGTTGGACGACATGGCTCTAAGCAGCCCCAGAGGGACAGTGTGGGTGTTCACAGGTGTCTGAACACTCGTGTTCAAGAAGGACCTGCTGGCACCGTTTCACAATCGCCCTGGGGTTTTGGTCGTTTCGAGATAGTTATTCCTAGCCACTGATCACTGAAGGAAGAAGGTATGATTCACTGTAGAAAGGAATTCGCAGTTACGAGGCTATACCCTATATCCTGAAACTGAGATCTTTGAACCCACACCTCATCTGCTGTGCAAGCCAAGGGCAGCAGTGCTGGGCTTCTCTGGGAAGAAACTTTCCGGCTGTATTCTAAATGCCACCCGATAATTACAGCCGAAGGCACTTCAAGACTCTGAGTGACTATCGTCTCAATCTAGTGGTCGAGCTCGATGGGGCTGACAATGCAGTTCGTGGAAGAAAAGCCATTGGCATTTGGCATTCTACTTCTGTAAGACTTGGAGAAAGGAGAGTGGAGCATCCATCCCCAGAGGTCATGGGAGTTTAATGTTATAGAGATAAAAAAAAAAGAGAGAGAGAGAAGATCCAGCAGGAGCAAGTTACAGAAGTAGGGGGAACAACAAAACAGAACCCTCTTCAGGGGTGGCCCTGGCTTTTAGGACTTGTAACAGATTCTGAACAAAAACAGGGCTCCCACACCTCTGACAGCTTCCCAGAGTCAGGTGTGATTGTGAGTGCGGAAGCCTGGCTGGTGAAACTGCTCAGAGATTTATGGAATCCACAATATGAATGAACTGTTACCAGGCATGGTGGCTCATGCCGAGGCAGTAGGATGGCTGTGAGTTTGAGGCAAGCCTGGACTACATAGCGAGACCCTGAAACAAAATAAAATCGAACCACCTCATTTACTCAGTTCCCACTATCCTCTGCCTGGATTTAAAATTAGCTCCCTGGAACAGAGAGTAACAGATCACAGGAACTGGCTTTAACATGGTGATAAGAACAAAGTTTCTAAATCCCTTGGAAACATAATTACAAGTTAATTCAGCACCAATTGAAATGAAATACCTTTATGCTAATCTTGAGTGCCCTGTAATTCATATTTTATCAAGTCCAATATAGATATATTTGAAGCCATGAAATCCTGTCATTAAAATAGATATGTCGATATCCTAAGATCACTTATTCATTGGTTGGCTGTAAACAAATCTTACCTGAGCCTCAGTTTTCTCACCTATAAAATGGGAATAGTGGGCTAAGGAGATAATACAGTGGGTAAAGTGTTTGCCTTGCAAGTATGAGAACCTGAGCTCAATCCTCAGGACCCCTAAAAATACCAGGCATGGTGGCACATATCTGTTATCCCAGCACTGGGGAGGCAAAGACAGGAGCTCCCTGGCCAGCCAATGCAGCATAATTGGTGAACTCCAGGCCAGTGAGAGACTCTGTCTCAAAAAGAGACAGCATACCTGAGGATTACATCTAAGGTCCTCTGGTCTCCACACATGTGCACACACACGTGAGCCCACATACAAACAAATGCTCATACATGCATGTACACAACATAGAGAGAGAGAGAGAGAGAGAGAGAGAGAGAGAGAGAGAGAGAAATTCACAATATGCCTCTCTAAATGGCCATTGCAACTCAGCTATTAATTTTTCTTGTTTGATATTTCTCTTTGTATTGATTGCTTATATTATTATTATAAGTAGTTTAGTGGCTAATCACTGAGTAAAGAATATAGTCTTGGGGGCTGGAGAGATAGCTCAGTGGTTAAGGCATTTGCTTGCAAAGCCTAACAACCCAAGTTTGCTTCCCCAGTATTTACATAAAGCCAGATACACAAAGTGGTGCATGTGTCTGGAGTTTGTTTGCAGTGGCAAGAGGCCCTGGTATACCCATTCTCTTTCCTTTCCCTCTCTCTGCTTACAAATAAATAAATACAATATTTTAAAAAGAATATATTCTTTTTTCTATAAGCTTCTTTTAGCATTCTCCCAGTGCCCTGCCAGGAACATCTTGAGAGTGGTACTTCCCATTGCAAAGCTCTCTCCTCAAAAGTGGTGGTGGAGGGGGAAGCATGCTTCCCATCTGTCCATCTGGCACCACAGAGGTGGCGTTCTTTGATTTTATTGTCTTATTGTCATTATTTATTTCTGTGTGCACATTCATGTATGAGCATAGTCACACACATGCCACAGCTTACATGTGGAGGTCAGAGGACAACTTTCAAGTTGGTACTTGCCTGTCCACCTCATTTGAGGCAGGGCTTCTCACTCTGAATTATCATTCTGCTTATCTTTGCTGGGCTTAACTTAAACTTCTGGTAAAGTCTTCTGTCTGCCTCCCTTCTCACCACCAGCATCAGCATGCTGGGATAACAGAAACCCCTCCGCCTTGCAGATTTTTTTTTTTCGCCTTGCAGCTTTTTATGTAGGGTTTGGGGATCAAAAGCAGGTGCTCCATCTTGAGTAGTGAGCACCTTAGCCTTGAGCCATCTTCCAGGCCCTTCCTTTGATTTTATAAGTGAGATGTAGCTCAAAAAAAAGGTTGCTGATGGAGGCAAGGTGCATGAGATAAGGGTTGTGTTTGTGAGACTAGGCACAGTGTTGACCTGACCTGTCATTTCAGCACTTGAGAAAAGAAGACAGGAGGGTCACAGGTTCCAGGCCAGCCTGGGCTACATAGAGAGACCTCATTTCCAAAAGGAGAAGAAGAATTATTTTGTTAGTGGAATCTTATCACATATTCTTGTAAAATCATTCTTGAGAACAGCCCTAAGGCACGGGGGCCCTGTGAGTCCTGTGACACTTCAAAGAAGAAAGCTGGGTGCGTTTAGCCTCTGATTCATGTCTTTTAAAAAAGTATATATTTTTTCCAGTTGACTAATTACAGATTTCCCACTGTGATTAAGGGGAGGGATTTAATAATTTGGCTAAAACTCTTCTAACAATTCTTGGTGTTTGCACAGTACCCCAGAGAATAAAGCCAAATCCATTTGTATTCACACTATGATCCCCTTCCCTCACTTTCCTGGGTGAGCAGGGTTCCCTTGGGTAAAAGATTTCTATTCTTGGGAGCATAATATATCTCCACTCAGGTTTTCACAGTTCTGATGGGTACAGCTTCTGACACTTAGATGAAGGAAATAGCGAATGCCCCTGTAGGAAAGATGAAAAGTCAAGGAGCAATCCAGGTATATGTGAGTTCATTAGTATATTCATTCACCCATTCGTTTATATACTCATTATTCATTAAACAAAGAGTTATTAAGCATATGCTATGACAATGTCTCCCATCTGTTAATGCAATGTCTGCAGGTAGGAGGCTGTGAGACTGGGGATGAATCTCAGAGGTTAGCGCACTTACGTAGCATGTGTGAAGCCCTGAGTTCAATCCCCAGTACTAAAAACAAAGAGGGGGGTGCAGATTCAGGAGTAGAAGAGCCTCCATTTAAATGCTTGTTCTGGCATTTAAGAACTTTTCAGAATTCCAGAATATTCTATCTAGGTATTAGGGAATTATATAGTCATTCTGTGTTTATGTAGCTTAGCCATCTTTTTATTATCATTTCTGGTGAAGAAAAAAACAAAGCACTTGCCCAGAGATTGCAGTTGGTACCAGCTTTAATGAGCTGAGCCTCCTGGCTGCCTACCACCTCCATACAAAGATGTAATGGGAGTCCTCAGATTGACACCTTCTTGCTGATTAAATCAGACTCTAGGAGAGATGCTGGACCCTGAATGTAGGATCACCATGTCTCCCACATGACTGGCCTCTGGCTTCTGTCCATTGGTGCATGGGACACATCTTCCAATCAACTGAACTTGGTAGAGCAGTGATGACCACAGACTGTGCAGCAGGCAATCCTTAGCTTAAACTCTTTCTCTGTCTGTCACTAACTTGCATACCTGGAACAGCTTCATCTTTCTTAGCCTGGGTTTTTCCATCTGCGAAGTAAGGATCAAGAATCTACTCTTTAGGGTCATTGACAGGAGGACATCTCAAGCACCAATGGGCACTGGCTATCCCTATATACTACAGTAATGTCTGGAACTGTGCTGAGATCTGGGTACTTACTCGATGCTAGGGTATGAGAATGAACATATGAGGCTTCACACATACACGTACTGCCCACAGAGAATCTTCATCTACCAGGGTAGAGCCCTTCAACAAGTAACTCTCTGGCATTAGCATTCGGGAAGGAGAGCAGGAAACAGCAGACTCTGGACAGGCAGCCATCACAAGATGGATCTGTGAGACACCTGCCTGAGGAAGAGGAAGGAGCCTGGGGTGATTGCTCAGTATGGGATGAAAGTGATTTGCCAAACAAGAAAGGATTAACTATTTTTTAAATTACATAATGATAAAACATGCATTAGGGAAGAAATTTTAATACGGCATGCTCTAGAACAACATGAGGGCTGAGCAAGTGCTAAATGCAGAAAGTAAGCCTATAAAAGAACTCGAAGAAATTTTGTTAAATGTTTACCATTTTAGGAAAGGAAATTCTAGGCATTACTTAAAAGGCTGGACTCATACTAGGAAAGGTAATTGAGTTTTTATATTTAAAATTTACATATCTATGCATCAGAAGATATTCTAAACAAAACAGAAATCAATGAGTTGGGGAGACTGTAAAATTTACTGCAGAAGGTTGATACCCTTAAGATAGAAAGAGCTCTTATTAATTACTAAGAAAAACTAGTGTCCTTGAAATCTGTGTGCAGGTAGGGATCTCGTCCCTTCTGCATTGCGTCTCTAGCGCCTCCCATAGTATCCAAAGGAAAAAAAGATGAATAATTGAGCCAGCTCATCATGACAGAAAACTGGCCAAGTCCGTGTTTTGGACAGTTCAGTAAGAAAGAAACACAGGTGTCTAATTCCCATGTGGAAATGAGAAACAAAATGTGCGCAAAAAGATCACTGAAATATCATTTTCAATCAATCATTAAATTGGCACTTTTGGAAACAATGGCAATCAACATTAGTGTTGGTGAGGATTCAGGGACGTAGGCCTCATTCACAGTTAGTGAATGTGTCCCACCGCTCAGTCTGGCAGCTTGTCCTAAAAGTTTGCTTCTGAGTCAAAAACAATTATTTTGAATCTGGCAGGATGGAGTTTGGATCTCCTGAGCCCACATAAAGCGGTTACACTGTGAGCATGTACCATCCCAGCATGCCTCCTGGCAAGAAGAGAGACAGAGATAGGAGAATCTTCCAGAATTTTCACTTCACTCTGCCTCCTCCTTCTCAACACATCCACCACCCTCATCATCCTTATAACTTTTCCCAGAACTCAGTTACCCGATTTGAACAGCTGACATTTCAGATCATAGCTCACCTGAACTCTTGTTTTCCAAACATTGACTCTAACTCAGTATCCAAATATTTTTCACTGATAAGGATAATTAGATCGGGCTTCAGACAGAGCTGTGGTATCTCCAAGTGGATCCATAAGAGGAGCAAGGCTAGAGCAGTGCACCATGGGATGGCAGTTTTCAGTTCACTCCACTTCAAGGGCCCTCTTCCCTCGGGGTAGAAATGAGAAGCAGAACTTAACACAGCCTCATCTATAGGAACTATGTTCACATGCCTACCTGCTCCACTTGCCTGTTCTGATACGGGTTCTTTGATTTATCACTACATATAATCAATGTGTTTTTTCTCTTGTAGATAATCGCGTACCAGCCGTATGGAAAGTCTGTGGACTGGTGGGCATATGGCGTCCTGTTGTATGAAATGCTAGCCGGGCAGGTAATGTTTTGCTACATGTTCATATCTCTGTGTTTCTGATACATGTGACTACTTCCGTTCTGCTCAGACAGTGACAGGAGGTCCTGACTGTATATAGCTGATGTTGGTCTGACTCCCTGACCTGGAGAAAGAGGAAGAAAGTCTCCCAAACATGGATCGTATCAGTAGGCACATAAATTATCGTGTGGTCACAAAAGCTCCAAATGGGGTGTACCTATTAGGACCACAGTGGTGTGACTATGATGGGGTAACCAGCTACTTTCTGACTGAATGTGAGGCCTGCCCAGATCAGCAGAAGGGAATCCATGCCCAGTGCAGGTCACAGGCCCTAGCAGGGAAAGAGAAAACACTTTATTGAGTATGCATTGATGATAAAAGTGGCCACTGAGAGTTTCTTGTATCACAAAACCAGTTATTTTTTAACATCTTTGTTGTCAATAATTGGATACATTGTATGAGAAAAATTTTGTGGTGGTACCCCCCATTTCCCTCCTCTCTGTCCCCAACCCACGGGGGACCCTCTTCAGTGGACATACTGGATCAGTCAATGGGGTAGGGAGTTATGAATTGCACAAGAAGTAGCCAGTTTTTTTTTCTCCTTTGTGTGTTGTGAATGAGGGGGCAATGTCTCTGGATATTCTCCTCTACCATGGCTCTTACAATCTTTCCACCCCCTCTTCTCAGTTCCCTGAGTCATGTTGGGTGAGTTTTAAGTCTGCTTTATTGTTGAGGTCTTAAGTGTCTCTGGACTTCTGCTTTGGATTGCGTTGGGTATTGTTGGTATCTGTCTCCATTGACCTACCCTGGGTTATCTGACTTTCTATGGTGATAGGTCTCTTGTTTATCTCACCAATTTCAAATAGGTTTTGTTTGGGCCCTGTGTGATAGGATAGGGCTGGTTTATCTCCTGCCTGGGTGTCAGCCATCATCCCATGTCTTGTTGGTGGAATTGGGTTTTGTTTTGTTTTTTCCCCTGAGGTATGGTCTGGCTCTAACCCAGGCTGACCTGGAATTCACTATGCAATCTCAGGATGGATGAGTACTGGGATTAAAGGCATGCATCCCTGAGTGCTGGGATTAAAGGCATGCACCACCATGCCAAGCAAAACTGGTTATGTTACAATGTTTTGCAAGTGTGTTTGCAGAGATTGCCCATGATTATAACCATTACTGTTGAAGGAAGAAACCTGTTGACCATGCCAGCCTCTCCCCACTCCCTCCTATCTCACCTTGGGCAGATCACTGTCACTTTCATAAAAGTCCAGCTAGGACGAAATTCCAGTTGAGTAAAGGCAAATTAGGTTTCACTCTAAATGTGACCATTATCATCTCACTTGCTAACACAGTAGCTTTAATATCTGAGTCTTTGTCACTTTGTAATATAATGACTTTAATAACTGTGTCTTTGGAGCAAAATCCTAACAGCTTTAATAAACAGCCTCCAGATCTCAGGCTCAACACATGAGTTATTTCACATTTTCTACATGGGTCCTATGCAGCAGAGGCGACCGCGGGGGTGGGGAGGAAGGTGAGACCAACCTTCAGAGTCATTAAAGCATTCAAGAACAGCTTTCTCCTAGCCATTGGCTCTACTGTGGTAAAGGACCTCAGGCTCCCCCATTGAATTTCCTCGTTTCTGCTGAGAGAGCAAGAGAAGGGTCACAGGGAACATTCTAGAACTATGCCCAAGTAATGCTGGTCATTCCTGCCTACCATCTCATTGAACACTTTACTTGGCTGCAGAGGTAGAGGGACAGTATGGCTACCCAAGAGCTAGTCAAGAAGTAGTTTGGGTAAACCCTGAGCGTATTTCTACCTTAGTACTTAACACTACTTCTGTCATGGGATTGTTTTTTTTTTAAATATTTTATTTATTCATTTTCAAGCAGAGAGATAGAGATAGAGAGAGAGAAATAGAGAGAGAGAGAGAGAGAGAGAGAGAGAGAGAGAGAGCACCAGGGCTACCACCTTGTGGGTCTGGCTTATGTGGGTCTTGGGGAATTGAACCCGGGGCCTTAGGCACTGGAGGCAAGTGCCTTAACCGCTGAGCCATCTCTCCAGCCCTGTCATGGGATTGTTTTTAGTTCCCAGAACTTGAATACTAGTTCCAAGAACTTTGACCTCCAAAGCCAAGAGCATTAGTGAGAATAGACAGAAATCCTTGTGCTGAGCAGCAAAGCTCCCTCCCCCACACATACACACCACCAGAGAAATGTTTGTTTCTGAGATATCCCTTCTGGGATATCGCATTCACTGACCATAATTATTCATGGATTGAATGCTTACTGTGTGCAAGTGTCAACAGCCAATAAAACAGACAGAAATCCTTACCTTCCACGAAGCTTATAGCTCAGAGAATGAGAGAGACTAGACACTCATTAGATAAAGAAAATGTATGTTCATGATAAGCTAAGAGGAAAAATAATAAAGCAGAAAAAGAAGATATAATGTTGGAGGCCAGTGGAAACTTCAGCTAAGAAAAAGTCTCATGGAGGAGGATAAAGTAAAGGAAATGAAGGTGTGTGTGTGTGTGTGTGTGTGTGTGTGTGTGTGTGTGTGTGTGTGTGTGTGTGTGTGTGTCTGAAGGAAGAACATTTGAAGCAGAAGGAACAGCAAAGGCTCTGAGGAGGGACTGTGTAGCATTGTTTAAGAAAAGAGGTGAGAAAAAAAATTTTTTTAAAGGGCTGGAGAGATGGCTCAGCAGGTAAGGCACTTGCCTCCAGTGCCTAAGGCCCTGGGTTCAATTCCCCAGGACCCACAGAAGCCAGACCCACAAGGTGTTGGCCCTGGTGTGCACTCTCTCTCTCTCTCTCTCTCTCTCTCTCTCTCTCTCTGCTTGAAAATGAATAAATTAAATATTAAAAAAAGAGGTGAGGGGCTGGGGCACTTGCCTGCAAAGCCTGCAAAGCCTGCCAGCCTGGGTTCAATCCCCTAGTCACCCACATAAAGCAACATGAGCATTCATTTGCAGTGTAGCCCGCAGTACCCATTCATACACACACACACACACACACACACACACACACACACACACACAGAGAGAGAAAGAGACAGAGACAGAGAGATACAGAGAGAGATACAGAAAGAGAGACAGAGAGAGGCATCATACACACATGGTTGCACGTGCAAATAAATAAATTTAAAAACAATCTAAAGAAACCAAGAGGAAGCCACCAGTCTGGCTAAAACACAGTAAGCTATTGGGAGAGTAGGAGACCCAAAGCCAGAGAGAAAGAGCCCCCCCCCCGACTTTATTCTGGGATGGGAAGCCATTGATGACCTCTCCTTTATATCTCTGTCATCATCTCATAACTGTTAGATAACTATAAGTCTTTTAGCTATGGAAAGATGTAAGGCATTAGCTTGCATTTACTCAGTGGTGTTAAGACTTGATTAACATCAAAGGAGTGGCTGCTTGTTTATTTTTTCAGCCCCCTCCCTCTCCATAATCAAAGTATTCTCCTTGGGCTGAATACTTCCCCTGGTACAAACACCAAACAGCAGCCTATGTACAATCACTGTTATGAACAATCACTGTCAGTGTGACCTGACTGGGGAGACACAGGTTGCCCATGCCTGAAGTTAATTTCCCTTTTGAAAATTTTAACAAAATTTGACTGCGAATTATGAGGTCAATCTGGAGCCATGCTGTGCATGAAGACAGGAGATGCCTAGCTCCCCTCCTACATCCTGCTCTCCAGTCCACAACTCAACCCTGCCTGCCTTTATTGCAGTCACATTTGCATACACCAGCAAGGGAAATCAATTGGACAGAAACACAGCCTCTTATTTCCAAGGACTGACACGCATGGACTCGTTGGCCTTCCAGAGACAGATTCAGAATGAGGCCTCCCCTCCTTCCTTCCTCTGAGGCTTCTTCCCTCTCCAAGCCTTCCTAGACTGCAGTCCTTCTCCCAGAACCTAGGAAATGCCTGACTCCAAGAAAAAGGTCCACTTTGGGCAGCCCTGCCTGCCTCTGGCCTCTTGGGCAGACTGACCCTGAAATGGTACCTGGGCCTTCCCAGGTTTGCCCAGATGCCCTCACTCTCTGCAGAGCCAAGTTCCTACACCCAGGGCTCCTACACCCCGTTTCCATGATTTTTCATGATGCTTCTCAGAACCACTTACCTTGCCTGTATGCCTCCCTCAAAGATTTCAGAATCTTTCTTGAAATGGTGATTTTCCTCAAAAAAAAAAACTACACCTGGAAGGTGTACAGCATGCTGGTGTCATGATAGGCACAAGTCACAGTCTTTGTTCACCTAAGTCTTTACCTTGCCACCCACAAACAGCAAGTACAGGACCATTGAGAGCCCCCTCCTTCAGCTTCCTCACTGAACCCTCACTGCAAAGGGACATATATTCCTGGCATGTCCATGACTCAGCCCATAAAGGGTAAGTTTCCACAGGTGTTACCCACATCCCCACAGACCCTCAAAGCTGCAGGGCCCAAGTAAAAGAAGAGATGCTGTTATAGAAAAGGAAGATGAGGGCTATGGCGATGGTTCAGTGGGTAGTGTTGGTCTTGCAAACATGACAATTTGTGTTCAATCCCCAGGACCTACATAAAAATGTCTGATGTGGTAGCACACCCTTGTAATCCCAACTCTGGGGAGGTGGATGATATGGATTATGATACGGGGTATTGGGGAGGGTTAGAATTTAGATAACCCTCAGTAAAAATTTTAATGCACCCCAAGTTTAAGAGTATGTGAGTTCTTGTCTATAAAGTTAACGAATTAAAATCACAGACAATAAGATAGTAAGGTATAGTGGGAGACTTTATTATTTTAAGGGAACATGGGGAGTTACAGAGTTCTCCAGCCACCAGTGTGGGGAGAACACGTGGAGAGTTTAACAGAACAACAATTGTTCAGCTAAATAAGCAGCAGAAGAAAAGACAATAGAGAGCTCCCATCATGAGAAGGAGAGGTTCATGAGGGAAAAAGTCTGGAGCCTGTCCCCACCCCAGCCACTAGCTGGGGTGGGGTAGGCTTTACCTTCCTAAGGCCTGGATCAGAGGTTCTTCTACTCCATTGCCATGTGGGCAAGAGGTCGGCTTCTTCTAGGGAAGTTAAGTTTTCCCCAGGTGAGTCAGAGAGACAGCTGATTGGTTCATCTCTGACCAATCAGTTTTAGCCCCTAGGTTGTAGCTCTAGCTAGACACCTCCCACTCAAGGGGAGGGGATGCCTCTGCACACACCTGACCCTGGCACAGTGGAGACAAAAGGATCCCTGGGGTGAGGTGGCCATTCAGTCTTACCTAATTGGTAAACTCCAGGCCAATGAGCTGTCACAAAAAGGTGGACAGTGTTCCTAAAATGACCCCCAAGGTTATGCTCTGGTTCCTACACACATATGCACATGCGCACACACCCTTACACATATATGCTTTCACACATGCAGGCATTAGAAGAAAAAAAGAGAAGATTTGTTATGAAGTTGTTGGCGAGGTTGGAGTCTATATTTGTTTCTTTTTTTAACAACAGAGCTAAAGATGGGTGGGGAAAGTAGTTTATTGCAATTTTCTTCTCATTTGACTTATTTATTGTTAGTAGCCAAGGGGCAAGGTGTTAAATCAAAGCAGCCTGAGTGTATACTCAGTTCCTGGATGGCTTGATAAGTGTGGTTGCTTTGGGGGCATACATAGTACTTAGCCTGCACTCGGATGAGCTCATGGCGGCTCCAAGTGCTCACCATATTTGTCATAAAGGGACCAGCCCTCTCGTCTTCGGGTTCTTTCCTACCAGGGTGATTTAGGCTTTGTCTTCATTCCTGATGAATCAGTCCTGGATGTTTTATCTCAGTAATTGAAACTTTAGCCTGAATGGCCCATGCGTGCTCTCCCAGCCCCCCTCCAGGGTCTCAGTGACCTATAAATCAACATGTGCTTAGTAACAGGTGATCAAGGAATCCATTTGTACAGGGTGAACCATCACCCCTCATGTGCCTGCTTAAAACTCAAAAAAGTTGAGGGGGACAAGAGGGACAGCACATTCAGAAAATTCTTACACAAACCCAAGACTTGTTAATAGGTAGCTTAGCTTGAAACATTGTGTCCACATTTGTAGAGATTTAAAAATAATCATGAGAGTGGGAAAGAAAGGGGGGAGACAAGATCTGAAATAGTCATGTACTAATACCTAGGCAGCACATTACAAACCCCACATATTCCCCCATGCTAAGCAGCTGGTGTTACTGGAAAGGAAAATAAATATAATTATAACTTGTCACCATTGACCTTCCTTCAGCACCAAGGCCTGAGAGTAGGCAATTACCTACAAGGATGCTCTCTCCCTGTGAGCTGCAGAGACCTAACAAGACCATAAACACACTTGCATTTCTCAAATCATAATCCCACACCTGCAACATTGCTCCTCAGGAGTAACTCAGAGGTTAAAAGAAAAGACACACAAAAGATGTTTCTAGTAGCATTTGTTAGGAGAATGCAATGAATCTGTCTACAATGACGTATCACCTTTCAGCTCTGAATGGGAGTGCTGGTGGCAACTGAGAAAATGTGTTTGCAACAGAGTGATAAAGAACCCAACTATGAGCCGGGCGTGGTGGCGCACGCCTTTAATCCCAGCACTCAGGAGGCAGAGGTAGGACGATTGCTGTGAGTTCAAGGCGACCCTGAGACTACATACTAAATTCCAGGTTAGCCTGGACTAGAGCGAGACCCTACCTCGAAACCCCTCCAAAAAAGAACCCAACTATGTGTCGTATTTTAAAATAAGAATATTGAAGGATCTGTATAAAAATAAGAGATGAAGAGAATATGTCATTTTCATGGACCCCTCCCATAAGTGACTGATTCTGGCGGAGGAGATCTGTGTGGATGTGCTCTGAGGGACACTCAGTGATGGGGAAGACATCCGAGACACCTCCTCCTGCCTTTAATGCCGTTGACCAAAATGGCAGCTGTTCCTCCAGAGTGGGGACTGAGTGACTACACCCAGAAGAACCTCTGTGGGTCCCAATGGGCATTTAGCATAGGAAAGAAATGAGACATGTCGCCTGAAGCTTTGGCAATGTTCTGGCCATGCCTTAACACAACTCAGCATAGCCTCACTGCTACCAGAAGCCCAGTTCCATGCAAATACTCCTGAAACAAGCCAGTCTGCAGAAGGACTTATATTTCGTGATCCTATTTATATGAGGGACTTAGGGGTAGTCAAGTTCATCAAGAAAGAAGAATGGTATTTGCCAGAGGCTATTGGGGGGAAAGGGTGGGGATGGTTTAATGAGGGCAGAGTTTCAGTTGTGAAAAAGTCTGCAAATGGATGATGATGGCATTGGTGCAGCAGTGTGGAAGATTTTGATGTCACTTCAAAGTGCGTAAGGTGCTAAACTTGTGTGTGCATGCATGTGTGTGTGGTGTTCGGATGGAAGCCAAGGTCTTACACATTAGGCAAGCACTCTACCACCAGCCTATACCCCTAGCCAACATGATATATTTTATAGTCTGCATAGTCTGTGTTCCTTTGCAACAGAGAGAACAATAGGGAGAACATGCATTTGATCCCCGAGCTGGGAGGAGGAGCTTCCCTGCATCCTCTTGGGCCTCTCAGCTCAGTAGCAGGCCCGCAGCTGAGGGAAGTGGACACATGCCATCTACCCACTGGAGCTCGGAGAGCGTGCCAGCCTAGAGACCAGCCATTCTCCAAATGATTTCCTGGAGCTTCCTGGGCTGTCAGGCCACGTCCCTCCCTCTGTCACTGAAGATCTCACTACTGCATCCTGTGGAGAACAGAAGTGCTCACCAGGACAGTGTGCCCACCCCAGCAGAGTCCTCTGTGTGGACTGGTGGACCTGTCATTGAGCACCTCTTGCCAGGTGGTCAGCCTCTCTGTCCAGCTCCCCACCCCCAGGGCAGGCAGGGGTAGGGGTGGTGCTTGTCATGGCTGAGAGCCCATCTCTGAGATCAGGGCAAGTGGGTAGAATGCCACTTCTTCTGCAAGCTCTGTCACTGTGGCCCAAGCTGGGCAGAACCTCAGTGAGCTCACCTGTGATGGGATCCGAGTGTTACCAGTTTTCAGGGTCATTGTCTCCCAGTTGTAATAAGTGACAGTGAGAACAGCTGATGGACAAGCACAGGGCAGGCTCACATTCAGACTGGAATTGCCTTCTAGTATTGCCAAGACAGGTCGACATTTAGGCTTTTAGGGCTGTGTCCCTACTGAACTACCTATAAAAGAATGCTAACTTGCCCCTAACCTCTGTCACTAGCAGAGGACTGAGCATGCAGAGCCCTTCCCTGGTGCCTGACGGTCACGAAGAGCCCGACGTCCTCATGGCTGCTCTTATTCCCAATGTAGAGTCTCAGTAGGAGAAAACTTGAAAAGAAGAAGGTGAGGTGGTACTTACTGGAGCTCTAAGCCAGGCTCCGCCCTAGTCCACCCTTGCCCTGCCAGCCCTGCCCTCTGAAGAAGGAAGTGGCAAGTCCCCTGCCAGCACAGGCCACCTGCAGCTGCCCTCCCAAGCCCTGCCCTTGTGGTTCCTCAGATGCCATGCTCCTACTACTGTGGCAGGTCACTCCTGCCCTGAATAATTTCACAGCCAGGCTAATTTTAGCCCTCCTCAGCCTCCTGCATGCTGCCACCAAGTGACACATTCTTTACACCCAGCATTTACAACCGGAAAAGAGGCTACTTATTTATAATCTGAGAACAACAACAGGAAAAAAATATTAAGTGGCACCAATCATCCAACCCACTGTTCTCCCATGCCTGGTCCCAAAGCAGGGCTCTTTGTAGACTTAGCTTCTTTCCCTTGCAGCATGCGGCTCTCCTATGCTGGTCCTACACACAGCTCCTGTTCAAGGCTCGTGACCAGTGCTATGCCCTGGGCTGCCCCCTGGCCTTCTCTGTGTGTGTGTGTGTGTGTGTGTGTGTGTGTGTGTGTGTGTGTGTGTGTTATATGTGTCTGTATGTATGCATGCTGCATATGTATGGGTGCATGTGTGTGCAATGTGGATGCACATTTATATGGATGCATGCACTGAGGCCAGAGGCTGAAGTTAGGTGTCTTCCATAATCACTCTCCACCTTATTTACTGAAGTAGGGTCTCTTGTTTGACCCCACAGATCACCTGTTTGACTAGTCTAGCTAGCCAGCTTGACCCAGGGATCCTTTGTCTCCACCTCCTCAGCACTGGAATTATAGGTGCCTGGGACCACCTTACCTGGCATTTACATGAGTTGGGGATCCAAACTGGGTACTCACACATGCCAAGCAAGGACTTTATATATCGAGCAATATCTCCAGCCCCTGGTCTGCCTTTTTGCCTTTGTGTTGTGTGTGTGTGTGTGTGTGTGTCCAAGAATTCCCCATAATCTCACTTCCCCATGTGCACATCTTCCTGGAGTGATAGCAATTACATAACGCCCTCAGGACTGAAGATATGCTTTAGGAACCATTTGAAGGGCTCAGCCTGTGTTCTTGGGGTATCCTGGTAGCCCTTCTCAGAGTCTCCTCTACCTTAATGGCAACCTAGTTCCCTTCCCAGAGCATGGAACCAGGCTATCTATGGTCAGAATCCAACATGGTTTCTGTGTTGAACAGGTAAGTCACTCGCATTGGATACCCAGCTAGGAAGTAGTAGAACTAGAATTTGGGTCTCAAGTCCTCTGGCTTCAAAGCCATGATGTCCTACAGTGCCACCATTCCTCTTTCTCAGTGTGGTGACAGGAAACCCAGTAGAAGGGAAAGGAGACACGGCTAGAAGCTAAACTGTCGACACTGTCTCCACCCAGACTCCTGGGTTACACAGTTGGGTCAAAAGGTGTTTGGTTAGAAGACCCATTTCCTAGGCCAGGGGCCATCCTCTTCACCCCTATTCTATATTTCCCTTCACAGGCTGGAGAGATGGCTCAGTGGTTAAGGCACTTGGCTCCAGAGCCTAAGGCTGCAGGTTCAATTTCCCAGGACCCACATAAGCCAGACCCACAAAGTGGTGGCCCTGGTTCTCTCTCTCTCTCTCTCTCTCTCTCTCTCTCTCTCTCTCTCTCTCTCTCTCTCTCTCTCTCTCTGCTTGAAAATGAATAAATAAAGATGTGATATTCTATATTTCCCTTCACCCCAATTAATGACACTCAGCATTCTCGACTCCTCTACACACCCTCTGAACACAAAGCCATCTTTAACTTGCCTTGTTTACCATTAGATTTTGAGCACATAATTACAAAATTAATGGATTAATTATAATTTATTTGCAAATCATTAAAAGCACTACTCCAAAACATTTTCCCTAAAGATTCTTTGGGGTTGCTCAGGGCAAGATAACGAAAGGGACAGCGCTAAAAATGAAAACCACACAAGCTGCTGCAGCCTAATTAAAGAAGATAAATAAACCCTCAAGCTCACTGAGCTCGGCTTGCCTGCCACCCCTGGTGCACGGGGAGACCTGGGTGTTTTGGAGAGAGCTCTTCAGGCACTGTGTTAATGAGTCCCTTCTCCTGAGTGTTCCCATTTTCTCTTTTCTGGAATAGCCTCCGTTTGATGGTGAGGATGAGGACGAGCTGTTTCAGTCTATAATGGAGCACAATGTGTCCTACCCGAAATCCCTGTCCAAGGAGGCCGTTTCCATCTGTAAAGGAGTAAGTAGATTGGGGTTCCTTTGAGAACCATGGACCAATGCCTTTTTGTTGCTGTTTTGTTTTGAAACAGGGTCTTGCCATGTAATTCAGCTAGCCTTGAACTCCCTGTGTAGCCCAGGCTGACTTTTAACTTGCAGTCTTCTCCTTGCCTCAGCCTCTCAAGTGCTGACATGATCAGTGTGTGCCGCCATGCCCAGCCTTCTTTTCGGCCCTCCTAAGAGACAAGGTGGAAATGCCATAAAAATGCACAGCATTGCAGATGCAGAGGCCAGCATTTGGTGACATGCAGGGCATGATGGGACAGAATAGACTCAATTTCCAATACCCCCTGGGCCTTGGGTTTCCAGTCCATTTCATAACACTGTAGCATTGATCACCAGGTCTTTGGAAAGTGACAGTTCTTACCTCTTGCCTCACTTTGTTTGACACAAATTGTCTCCTCTCTCTCTCTCTCTCTCTCTCTCTCTCTCTCTCTCTCTCTCTCTCTCTCTCTCTCTCTCTCTCACACACACACACACACACACACACACACACACACTTTTTTAAGATACACAAAAAAATGGTCACAGATCATCAACACACAGATCAATGAATGTTCACAAAATGAATACACACGTGTAACTGCACCCTTGCCAGCAAACAGACCTCTAGAGACCTCCCTCCTCCCTGCCCTTCCAATCACCCCACATTCCCAGGAGAATCAGTATTTCTACTTCTAACTATGGATGAGTCTCTCCTGTTCTGAACTTCGCACAGATGGGCTCTCTCAGTGTGTGCCCCAGGCCTGGTGTCTTTCAGTTACTCAGGCTTGCAAGGGGGTAGATGTGAGCACATGGCTGTGGTTCTTTCTTTCATGTTGCCAGAGGTTTGCAGTGTGTGGCCAAGCTACATCTCTCCACCCATTCCCTTCCTGGTGGGTACTTGGATGGTTTCCACTTTGGCTTGAGGCTGCTATAAATAGAACTTCTTAAAAACTGGGTCCTGAGTATACTCAGTTTTTCCATGGAAATGCCCAAGTGACAACTAGTTTTGTTTTTTTTTTTCTTTTTGGTTTTTTGAGGTAGGGTCTCGCTCTATCCCAGGCTGATCTGGAATTCACTATGTAGTCCCAGGCTGGCCTTGAACTCACGGCGATCCTCCTACCTCTGCCTCCCGAGTGCTGGGATTAAAGGCATGCGCCACCATGCCCGGTGACAACTAGTTTTTAACACTCAAGTTTTAAGTCACAAAATACCTTTTTCACTAATAGCATTTTCTAAGATATAAATCCCATTTTGCAGCAACAGTTTAACCTGTCCAAAAAAAGTAACAATCAAGTTTTTAAGAACAATATAATTCCATGGTAAATCCCTGTTATTTTTTTATTTCTTTTAATACATTTGTAGCTTTAGTTGTGGCTCTCTCCTCCGCCCTGCCTCCCTGCCCCTCGACCCTGCTTTCACCCTCCCACCCTGACATTCCCCCTTTGACTTTCATATCACTGAAGATTCTTTTTCAACTTCCTGAGAGTCTGATGCACTCAGCATTTTCCAGCTATCATCAGGGAATCATCATGTGAGTGCTTTAAGGGAAGGCAGTTGGCAGAGGCGAGAAAGCCAGGGAGAGCTGATGGCTTCTGCCTTTAGAACTCAGATGGATTTTCTAATTCCATGAGTCTCTGATTGATGATAATTTGGTCCAGACAATAGGAGAAATGTGTGACGCTTCTTACAGCATCCTATATGAGGCTGGCCTGAGGCACTTTCAGCATAGATGACTTTTTGTGATCACGTGCTTTTTACCAGCCATATATATATATATATGTATAAATATATATATATATATATATATATATATATATATATATATATATATATGGCTGGTAAAAAATATATATATTTCTGTCTTCTTCCCTCCATCCCTTTCCCTTTTGCAGTGCTAAGAATGACCCCAGGGCTTCACACATGCTAGGCAAGTTCTACCACTGAGCAGTACCCTCCAGCCTCCAGCTCTATATAGAGAATTTGGGGTCTAAACCTGCTTGAATTCTTCTTATTCCATTTGGCCATGGGTTCTAGCCGTTTCCCTACTAGGTTAGTCACTAGAGAAAGGCTACACTTACCGTGTCACATGTTTGAGTGGCTTGGAGATCAACCAGTCTGTCCAGGCAGTCCCCCGCCCCTGATCTATGCAGGAGGCAGAGCTGCACCCCAGAAGACACAAACCGTAGAAGGCCCCTGTCGACCAACCTCTTTTTATCCTTTTCTTTCTAGCTTATGACCAAACACCCAGCCAAAAGGCTGGGCTGTGGGCCTGAGGGAGAAAGGGATGTGAGAGAACACGCTTTCTTCCGGAGGATCGACTGGGAGAAACTGGAGAACAGGGAGATCCAGCCGCCATTCAAGCCTAAAGTGGTGAGTCTGGGAAAGAAGCCTGTGTCCTATTGAGTTCCAGGTCCCTGATTCTGGGGCTGGCCCTCCTACCCCTTTTCTGGAAGGCTGGAAACTAGAGTCCCTGACCTCAGCAGAGTAAGGGAAATGGCCAAGAATCTGTTCAGGATTGTGCTTAACCCTAGAACCTGAGCAGCCGGAATTCCTGCTGCCTCTGCGGAGTAAGGACAGATTCACAGAAATGAGGGTTCCTTGTCCTCAACATGGCTGACACATAAAGTATTTGCTTTGCAAGCATCAGGACCTAAATAAAAATGCTGGGTGTGATGGTGTGCAACTTCAACCCCAGTTCTGGGGAAGCAGAGATAGGAAGATCCCTGGGGTGCACTGGCCAGCCAATCTAGCGCACTTGGTAAAGTCCTGGGCAAGAGAAACCCTCTCCCAAAGAAGGTGAGCTGCATACCTTAGGATGACAACCAAGTTTATCCTCTGGCTTCCACATGGACATGTCCGTGCATGCACATTCACAAAAAAATAAAATAAAAATGACAGCATGAAGCACCCCAGACCATCCGTGACCAGTGTCTGCACTGAGCACTGGACTCTGGGGACACTGCACCTGGCAGAGCTGTCCTTTGCCCTTGTGCCTGGCAAGACTTGGGGCTCACATCTGTCTCCAGCCAACCTGGATATGCCTTACCCCAATATGCCTTGAAGCATACCTAAATTTTCAGCTCACAAACAGAGCTTGGTGATAGCTCCCAGCTGTGCCTACTGTATCCACAAGGATTGTGTGTGTGTGGGGGGACATTCACCAGTTATGATATCACCAGCTTTAATCATTCCTTTGCGTGATTCTCCCTTGATAAAATTTATTTAATACACATGATGGGACAGGCCCTGTTCTCAGTGTTTTATTAGTACTATTTCATGTAATCCTCCCAACACCCCTGTGAGATGGACATTATTGTCCCCAGTTGGCTACTTGGGAAACTGAGGCACAGGGGAGCTGAGTTATATGCTGGAGGACACTGCTGGCAGGTGCTGGAGCCATGACAAAGTGGGTGGAGTCTTCCCCACTCATTGCACTATTGCTCCATGTTGGTGATGGCCCACAGCTCGTTCTATAGTGAATGGCAGGCAGCCACTAACGTCTGTATCTCCATAGATAAACTCAATCTGGCCTCTTTAAGACATCGGCTCCTCACTCACCCCACCTGGGACTCTGCCCTGCCCAAGGCATCTGCCAACAAATCCATACCCTCTCTCTGACCAGAGCCCTGTGGGCAGGTCAAGGAGACCCCTGTGGTAGCAGAGTTGCTTACTGAGCAACACACAGCTTTGTTCCCAGACCAGCAACTTTGTTATCAGATGCGCCTGCGTGTCCACAGCTCCCAGAATAACAGCGCTGGTGGCCAGCCCACTGGACTTGATTTTCCTAAGACGTTTTTAGCACAGTCTGAAGACAAACTAAAATTAATCAGGTCAGTTGACTTCCTCCTGAATCATCATTTCAGGAAGGCACTTAGATATCTACTACCCCCACCTTCTCTTCCAGCTTCCTAGGCCCTGGGAACTCTCAGGGGAGCCTCTTCTTCATACTCCAAAGCCTGGTTGGTTTGAGGACGGGGTGAGCAGAGTGACAAATGAGGCTGTAGATACTCGGGAACTTTCTTTGTTCCCTTCTGCTTCTCATATTTCCTTGTCTTCTTACCTTCAAATGGGGAAACTAAAGGTAGACACTAGCATCTTAAACATGGCGTATTTCTTTCCTGGAGCCCCACAGAGACCTGTGCACCCTGCATTAGGGCTTCATCACAAGAAAAAAACTCATCAATCACTTTCCAGAAAGAGATGAAGTGAAAGAAAGCCAACCATAAAACACGTTTTCTTTCTTTTTCTAGTTTTTCTCGAAATCCTTGACTCAGAAGAAACTGTTTATTTTCAGTCCCACACTTTCCATGAATACTTGGTCCTAAACTTATATGTAAGCAAAACCAGGGGTGACTTGGTTTAGACAGCCAAGAATGTGAGCTGTTCCCTTGGGTCATAGAAGTATCTGGAAGCAAGGTGGTTTCCAGGGCAGGCAACTGAGGTATAACTGAGCAGTTATTGACTTTTAATCCCTGGAGTATTACAGTTTGTTTATTTATTTGTTTATTTCAGCTGAGTGCTAGTTAAAATAAAAATAATAAATTGCATTTGCCTATGAAGAACAACCCCCCCCCCCCGCCAAGTCACAAACAGAAGCAGAAATTGTCTGTGGAAAAAAAATCCCAAAGCTGGAGTCTTTGTACAGAAGATATGCTTTGGGAGCACCAACCAGAGGCAGAAGCAAGCTCATCTGCTCACAGTGAGATTCTTCTGCCAGAGAACTTATGCATGAGGAAGGAGCCAGAAAGAATGAGGGGACACAGGAGAGACACAGATGGCCCATGCAGCTGGGGGCAAGTGGGATCTTGGGTTTTATTTTATCACAAAACAGAAGTGAGTCAAGGCCATGCAGGAAGAAGTTCTAGTTTCTGGGAGGTCAATAGAGGTGCCCCATGCCACACTTGAAGCAGAGTGGTCTCCTGGTCTCGTGAGCACCTAGGACACACCGCTGCCCATGTGGTACTGTGCTCGAGTGACCAATGGTGGATGAGTCTAGTCCTGGACAGAGTCATGTCTGTCCCCAAAAGGCTACCACATACCATTGTAAAGACAGGATTTTATGAAATCAGTGTGCTGCTCTCTGTGGTGAGGCAAATGCAATGACAGCACAGGACAGCTGTGCTGCAGTGACCTGGAGAAGAACCCACCCCAGACTGTCTCCACTTGAGAGAAAAGCACCAACGTAGCAGGTGTCGGGCATCTTCTAAAGGCAGGCAGTAAGCATCAGCCTTCCCTTGCCTGATACTCCTCGAAGCCAACCTGAGTCATCAAATGGAGGCCCATCCATATAGAAAAAAAATATAGATACAGCTTTAAAAAAAGCTGTCACCTCCGAAAAGCTCCATCTTCAGTTACATGAGAAATGAGGGTTCCCCTGCCTCCCCGGCTTCAAGTAGGTGAGGAGAGACCACCAAAAGGGTGATGCAGCCAGCCTGCTGGGGCACCTGACTCTCATCCAAGGAATGTCAGCTTGTTCTTTCTGGGAAAAAAAAAAAAAAAACAACGAAAGTGCCAAGATTCTAATCAGCATCACTTTGACCTTTGCATGCTTTCGTCCTGGCTTATTATTCATGTGAACAAAATGGCCAAGATCAGCCTTCAAATTTCCATTCATCCCGCCTGAAATGAGTACCAGTTTATACAAATACTGGAAGCTTAAAGTTAATTGATTTTTTTTCTCCTTTGAATCCCATCCATTTTCACCATAAAGCTCCTTCACAGACAAGCTAGAAATAGTCACTGTGCTTTAAGGGTTATTAGCGAGAAGAAATTCGTCTCAATGTTAAGGCCAAGAGTCCACAAGTAGGTAAAGCACTTTGAAAATGAGCCTGAAAAACATAAAAAAGAAAAAAGAAAATGAGCCTGTCTTTCAGAGATGGCCTTTCTTGGGAAATTACGGTAGTCATTTTATCAAAGAGAGTTAGGAAAAAAGAGTAACTTTCATCAAGACATTGTCATCTTGGTAGCAAGAGCCAAAAAGAACAAGAGCAGTGAGGACAGACATAGGTCTGTGTGAGCAGACACAACCCACATCCTGCTCCCCCCCCCCCCCCGCACCTGTTTCATGATGTCATTAGCCTGTGTGGGGAGGAGGAGGAGGGTTTCAGGTTGAGTAGTTACTTTTTAAAAATTATTCTGAAAAAAATTATTTTGAAATGATTTCTAGTTTCAGCCTTGTGAAAGATTTGGGATGGTGGGCATA